>CATIWR010199492.1:0-37225 GCA_949677035.1 Omphalea diandra | reverse complement strand
ACGCTCTCACACTCATTTCATCTGTGTGAGCACAAATATATATATATATATATATATATATATATATATATAGATATATATATATATATATATATAATACGTGCTCATCTAGTATATTATAGAAGTATATAATATTATTTTACTCTCGAGACTGACAGTCTCAGTTAATTTAAGTAGTGGCTAAATCAATAAATATTTTTAGCAACCCTACATACCTTCATCCACATGGACATATTTTGCAATATTTATTCCTAACTTATTTAAATTCTAGAACTTTGTAGTTTGGTGTAGTAAGACGTTTATATTGATGAATATTGTGAATTTAAGTACTATGTCTATTTTTGCGATGTTAGATGGATTGTTGGAATTGAGTCTATATCTCTCTTCATATTAACTAGTATTGTGTACTGTGAATTTGCTATATAATCATGAATAATGTTATTTTATTGTCCTTGCAAAATCTCAATAATTATTAATTAAAGATTAGTTGAGAATAAATTAGAATATACTTGTTACAAATTTCAGAGGCCTTAAATCTATCCTTTCTCTACCACGCATCATGGTTTAAGTGGAGTCATGACAAACTCTGTATGTTTATCATTAAAGTTATATCATATTTGATACACATATAAGCATAATAAAGTTTATTATTTATATAATAAAATTATTTATCATATAAATTTTGTGATATATATATTTTTAGTTTATAAATAGGACTTTAATTGATCATTGATATGATATATTTATCTAAATTATTATTTTATATTTTAATTAATTTCAATAAAATACAAATTAGTGTAGTGTAAATAACAATGACCATGATGTTAATATTGATTAATTTAAATACTAATTTTTATATTTTAAAGCTAGAAAATTAATTTTTAATATTTAATTGTATTTTTAAACATTAAATTTTAACTCTAAATTAAAATGCCAAATGCTAATATTTGTTAAATATTTATTTTCAGTATTTAAATGTTTAATTTTCAACATTAGCAGACAAATGTTAAAACAAAAAGGTTTTTGGTATATTGCTTAAATCCATCTCAAATCTAAGTAAAATTAATTATTTATTAACTATATGCATATTAAACTCAGTTGATTATTGATATATTATCAGAATATGCTAAAATCTAATTTGAATTCCACATACTTTAATGTTATATAAAATAATGTTATTGAATATAAATTATTAATTTCTATTTTTATAAATTCAATACCTTAGAAAATAATCTAAGCGTGTATATTTATAGAAAATTATTTCAATTTTACCTTTTTAATTTTAAAGAAAATGAAAACTTATCATTTTCATAAAGAAAAAACTTGTAAAACGTGTTTTCTTGTAAAAAAAAACAGTTTTTTGTTCCCCATTTTAACTTAGAATACATATTTTTAAAAAAAACATATTATTATAGCTAGAAATTTTTTTTAAGTAATTAAAAATATTATAAAAATTATTTTAATGTGTGTCTAGTGACTTATCATTTGAAAATATTCTAAATAAAATTTTATATTATAAAAATAAAAGTTGAAAATGAAAAGTAGAAAATATATAAAAAATAAAATAGTATAAAACTATAAAAAATAAAAAAATTTTAAATTTATGATATTGAAAGGAATGAGAAATTAATATTTTATATATTGTCACAAAAATTATGAAATGAAAAAGTATAATATAATTATTCTTTAAAAGATAATGTTTAAGAGAAAATGAGGAGAAATACCTATTGGATAAAGATTTTACTAGTAACATACTTCATTTTGACCTTTGTACAATGAATATTCTTTTTCATTTTGACATTTGTACAATAGATATTCTTTTTTTTATCAAAAGACAAATGAATTTTCATTTGAAAACATCAAAATGATGTTTTCTAGTATTCTTTTATGAGTTTAGAAAATTGAAAAACATGAAAATTAGTTTTTATTTTCAAGAAATTTAGTTTTGAAAAGTTTTATCGAGTAAACATAAAACTCATTTTTTTCATTTCATTTGAAAAATTTTCTAGAAAATTGAAAAAATTTTCTCAAAATACTTAAAATATCATTGACACTATATTTGTTTTATTTTTAATTATTTATTTATACACAAGTTCGACTAGTGAGTATCTTAATCATTATTTTAACAATTTACCATTTTAGAATTTTAATATGTTATCACATTAGGTTTTTATTTAAAAAAGTAAATAAAGCAAAATATTTATTTAAAAAATAAATTAAAAAACTTCTTTACTAAAATAAAAAGAAAAATGATAGGCATATAGATATAAAAAATAAAAACTTAAGACATTATATTACTAAAAGTTTAAAAGAATAGGACTAAACTTAAAAAATATACTTTAATAATAAAATAAAATAAAGGGACTACAACTCATACTCATAGTGTTTTTCACTATTTTTGATTTTGTTTGGCCATTTCTTGGCCTTGAAATTTTTTTCTTTTTTACCTTTTTTCCTTGTTCTTTTTATTTAGGCTTTTTTTGTACTCCTTTTTTAGCTTTGTTTTTTCCTTCTTATATTTAGTAACTTCCTTTTATATTTCCTAAAGTTTGTTCTTTATATATGTAAATACAACTCAAGTTTATTTTCATATTTACAGCACAAGTCTATTTTCATATTTTAAAGTTTTTTAATTAGGGCTAACAACAAGCGGTTTAAATTAACAAAATTAAATGAATTGAATTGCTTAGGTTTTTTTGTTCAATTTTACATAAGTTTAGTTCAGTTTTAGTTTTTTCTTTAATTTCAATGAGTTCTATTTTGATTCCTTTTTTTATAAAAAAAGCAATTGACTTAATCAAACCAAATTGAATTTATGTTAAATTAGATTAAAAAAGTTTAAATATATATTAAATCAAATTAGGATGATTTAAATCAATTTAAAATTTACTATTTATATTTTAAAATATATAAAAAATATTAAAAGTATATATTATTTATGTTAAAAATACTTATAGTTTATTATAAAAATTATTATTTATATTGAAATTTTTAAAAAACACAATTCAAATTGAACTGAAATAGTATCAAATCAATTGGTTCAATTTGATTATGCTTTGATACTTAGTTCAATTTAGTTTGGTTTCCATTTTTGAAACTTTATTATTTTATTTTTTATTCAATTCAATTAGTTTGATATTTAATTATTTATACAATCCTATTTTTAGTTGGTCATTTATTAGATAATTAAATATTCAAAATTTTAAATTCAAAGTTTAGACAACTAAAACAGAAAAAATAAATTTTCTTTATTTGATGGCCAAAATAAATTTATTAATGTTAAATATCAATACTAAATGTAATAATAATCAATCTATATTATTAATTTCAATTTTAAAATTAATTTTTCAGTTTCAAAATTAGTTTTACTCCACTACTTGCCATTTATCAAATAATTGTATATTAGCCATATGTCATTATTTCACATAATGTTATAAAAATTTATCATATTAAAAAGATATTTTTAAATATGAAATTAAAAAACTCAACTGCCATAATAAAAAAAATTTAAAATTAGAAATTGAAAATCTAAAAAGTAAAAATTATAAATAAAAAGTTGAGATCATATAAAAAAATATTCTAAATAAGAAATTATAAAAATTTAAAAAATAAAAATTTTAAATTATTTCTTAACAGAAAATTAGGAAAACCTAAATAGTAAAAAATTTAGATAGGAAGTCAAGATATTCTTAATAGAAAATTAAAAAAATCTTAAAAATGAAAATTTTAAACTACTTCTAAACAAAAAAAATTAGAAAAACTTAAAAAATATAACAAATTCTAAATGCAAAGTAAATATTTAAATTAATTCTATTGATTGTTTAAAATTTTATATTTATAAAAGCAAATAACAATGTGATAAATTATCAAGAATTATTTCATTTAAGTTTAATAAATTTCCTCTTAAAATTATATCGTTTAAGTTTAATAAATTTTCTTTTAAAATTATGTCACATAAAATTAAAAGTATGAAAGACAATTTTTGTCATAATTACCTCTCTCACACAAGCATATATAGTTTTCAATCATTTATTAATTTTATTTTTTATTATGAAATACTTTATTTTTTTCCATGTATTTTTGTAGTTATTCATATCAGATCTCAACAAAAAACTGAAAGTACATCTTTGAATTTTTTATTTTTTTATAATAACTCATGCTCTTCATATTTATATTGAGAATTATTGTGATTTTAGTTTAATATATTAATCTACAATTTTATTAATTTAGAACTATACAAGTATTTTAATTTTTAAGCAATTTTAAATTCTTTTTTGATCTTGTAAAATATTAAATTAATATGATAACAATAAAATTATCATTTAATAATTTTAAGTCTTTCAATAATTATAATTGTCAAACAGATTAATTAGAACTAACACTTAATTTCAATTCATACCAAATGATTATATAACTAAGAATTTTCAATATTTAACTCATTCAATATTTAAAATCAATTCTTAAATTTTCAGTACTTAATTTTCAATTTTATTAGCACCATCAAAGTCTAATAGCATTCCCACAAAGCTCTTTAAATTGTCTTATTCTTTCAAATAGAGAGAAACATATATTCAACGAGAATTCAATAAGCAAGTTGTCGTAACTCTTTTCATTTTCTCTGTCTTTAAATATAGAGAGATTGACTCTTTAAATAATTTTCTTACTAGTTTTATTATTTTTATATTTTTTAATCAGTTTCAAGAGTAAGGAATTCATTTTATTTTTTTACTAAAAATAAAATAGAAAAGTGAAATAGTTGGAATATGTATGTTCTTCAATATAAATTAAAATATAAAATTAAATTATTAATAATATAATTGAGAAAGAAATAAAAAATAGAGTTTGAGAAAGACCTAAGTAAATGATGTAATTTTACAAATCACATTTAGATATTTAACTAATTAATTTATACAATACATAAAATTTCAATAATAAATATACATGAATATAGAGACATACAATTTATATAAACATTTCAAAAATAAACAATAATTTAAAATTAATTCTTAATATATAAATAAAGTAATTGTAAGTTAATTTATTAAGATTAAAAAATTATTGTATGGAATATTATAATAATAATTTAAAATAAGTATCTAATAATTTCTAATATACTTTTTTCTATTTTATTAATTATAATTATAATATATATTTTATATCTTCAGTAATTAATAATACTAGTTGATAATCCGCATTTCACTTGATTTTAATTTAATATATTATTTAAAATATATTTAAAATATAAAATAAAATAAAAATATTTAAATATAATTGTGAATAAATTTTATTTTCAAAATAGATATTTTATGTAAACTATTATTTTTTAATTATCTATTTTTTAATTTCTTTTAATGATTCTTTATTTGCATTTATAATTATTTTTAATTAGATAGTTTCATAAAAACTTTTTAATCATTTATATATTAAATAGTTAGTTTGATAAATATAAATTTTTTTATTTTAAATAAACAACTAATTAACAAATGACTATCATTCATCTAAAATTAAATATGAAATCAAAATTATATGTGTATATATATATATATATTAGTTGAATTATTAAAATCAATATAAACTAATAATTAAAATTTTTTTAAATTTATATAATCAATATATAAATAGTAATTAAATTAGTTTAATAAATTCTAATAAAAATATGACCTTTTTGATAAAAATAAAAAAAATTATAGTTTCATTTTTTATTTTATTGATTATTTTTTGACTATGTAGTTCTTTTAATTTTTCTTATTATATACTAAATATTTATTTTTTATTTAAATTTTAAAGAGGACAAATGTGAATTATTTCTTATATTGTTAAACTTTATAAATTATTTTTATATGAATAACTTATTATACTATTAGAATTTTAAATTATTTATATGTGAAAAACTTTCTATATTGTTAAATTTTTTAAATTATTTTGATATAAAATTTGTTTATATTATTAAAATTTTAATTTATTTTTATGTTAAATATTTTCAATATTATTAAACTTTCTAAGTTATTTTTATGTGAAAAACATTATATATTATTAAAATTTTAAATTATTTTTATATGAAAAACTTCCTATATTATTAAACTTTTTATATTTTTTAGTTAATTGAGAAATTGAATATTCAATTATTGATTTACTTGCTATATGAAAACTAAAAATATATTATATTGTTACTTGTCAAAGTATTATATCACTAATACAATCGTTTAATAAATTATAAATACTCGTTCAAAATTAAATTTCAAAATCAAAATTAATTATGATCCTGAGTGGTATCAGAGCCTTGGTTTCTTTTCATTTTTGGAGAGTGAATAGAGTATATGATAGCTAAAGCCAAAGGTTGATCTCTCATACTCATGGAAAACACACCTTCTACTTCAGGTATTGTTACACCTACTGTAAATATAGCTTCCACTCCCACTCCAGATCTTGCTTCTACTTCTTCCTTTAGAACTACTCTTACTATACCCTTAACAGTTACTATTCTTCCACCTGTTACCTTTAGACAAACCAGTTTATTAAAAATAGACTGCCTGTATGAACTTAGTTACATCCCAAATAACCTAAAGATCCAAGAAACTAGCCTTCTTTTCTAAACCCATATGATGCTTTCCAAAAGGCAAAAGGTTCCTTAACCAGAACCATCCGATCTCTTATCAAACCTACTGTCAAGTCAGTAAAAGAGTACATACAGTCCTCCAACTTTAACTAGTGTCCTATTTAGGCTACTGGACAAGAGTAGTTCATTACTCTTGAGATACCTTTTGAGTTTATCCAGCAATGGATAGTTCAGGGTTACTCTCATATTCATTTTGGAGCTATCAGACTTGCAGTAAGCTTTCACGGATGAAAGGGTCTTTTGGTCTTTGCCCGGATTGCTCTCCTGGACAATCGATACATATAGTATCAATATGATGTCATAGGAACTATTGAGACATCGCTAAACGCAGATCGATAATGTTTACCTTCTATCCAAATTACAATTTGTCTCTCAAGGATCCTCATGTCCTCCAGGCCTTAAAGGTCAAAATCCAGATAGTTGGAGCACCCCAGGTCTCTACGACCATCACTGCAACACTCCACTATCAGATGGTTTACAGAGTGCAAAATCATTGATAGATCTGTCGCTGGCACATCAAGATGAAGCTCTTCTCATTCTGGCAGACACTTAAAATGCCCTGACTTGCATCCATATCCCTAGACAGATTACTATGGAGGAACTGATCAAGCTGTTACTAGTAAAATAGGTAACTAGATACGAAAAGATGCATGAGAGCACTCAACCAATACAGTCTACTAAACTAGCCTATTACAGGATACCAGATGGCACAATTGAGATAAGGTTCAAACGACCAACTCTCCCCTTGGGAGGAGCAGCATGCTTTACAATGCAGTTTATGATAGAACCGTATCCTCCAAAACCAGGAATGCCCGTAGTCTACTTTGACACGGATGGCAGTCCTATATATCCTTTCAAAAGGGATGGTCATTGCTTCTTCGACAAATGTGACTATGATGATTGTTATTATGACTAGATAAATGAAGAAGAAGCTGAAGAGAAACAAAAGACAGAAAAAAGGATGTTCTGAGAAAGAACTCATACAACGATACGAAGATGGTGATCGTTCCATAGGATTACTTGGTAAACCCTCAAGCAAATATGACTGCATAGTTAAGTATGGTCCTAATCCAGAAAAGCCTTCACCAAACCAGAAAACCTTACCTCCTACACTACCATGTCCAAAACCTTTTCCAATAACCTGTACTCAATAATCCTTAAAACAACCTTCCACTAAAAAACCCACATCTTACACACCACTAGTACTACCTCAAGTTTGTATGTACCAACCTGGTCAACCTTCATTTTTAGAGGAAGATTTTCCACCACTTCATGACCAAGTAAACCTAAGTACCTAAATAAGGACCATGCCTCATATAAAGACTCCTACAGGGTCTGACTCAAGTGGGCAACCATTTAAGATTTCTCCTGCAGAAGCAATTCTAAACTGGCAAACCAGTAACGCTCAAGCATAAAATCGTATTCTTCAAAATATAGAGTCCAAGGTCGATAGAGTCTTTATATAGGTGCAAAAGGTAGAAGATCGACTCACTGAAACCTAAAAAGACATGTATGAGCTAATGATTAGACTATAGGCACAAGTTGACACTAAACACAAGGAGATTATAGGAATGATTAATCAGAGGGTGTAGCTAGAAGCAATCAGGTGAAAGTCTGTTGAAATCCAAAGACTTAAAGACCAGATCAAGCGAATTGAAGCTGATCTACAGTAATCACAGACTCCTCTTAAACCAACCTACATAAACCCATTCAACCTACCTTTGCCTCCTATGCATCCAGCAAAAGCTCCTGTTCTCAGAATCCCTACCACAGCTGAACAAGAATTGCTAGGACTATTTGCTGATCTCTTTCACAAAAAGTTCAGATCAAGAAAGTTTCCAGCAGAGTTAGATGCCTCCATGCAGACCAGTAAAACTACTGAGTCAGTCAAACCACCTGAACCAAAAAACCCATATCCACTAAGCTCTAATATGGTCAATCCACTTGTATCATATTTAGAGAAAGCCTTTGCCTATCTCCCTGAAACACCACCAACTTCTTTTCCAACCATCCATGTAACTGAACCAACTTCCACTCCTACTGAGTCTATTTCTGAATTTGGTTCTAGTATGCCTGAAATATCAAAGTCCTATTTAGAAGAGAGTTCAGACAAGGATCTGCTTCCTCAGCAATTCATGGTGGACACACGAAAGTCTTCTAATAATTCATCTTATACAATTGATCCTTCTGATGAAATGGATACTTCAGCACCTGCCCCAAAAAGGGCTACATCTTCTTCAAATGGTGGACCATGGTTTAATCTAGATAATACTAGTCCTGATTTATACAGAGACAAGTTCTAGGAGTTCCAAACCTGGATTGACTCCCAAATGAAGAAGCCTAGTGCTCAGATTTGATAGGTACTTGATGAATTTATTACTAGGATCACAAGTCAAATGCAAGATTCGTATGTAACATTAAACGAATATTCCAAATTGAGATTAATACAATCTCCTGGTGCTGTAGAGTTCCTTAGAATATTATACGCTGAATTTGTGGAAAAAACACAAGATGCTACTAATATAATTCAGTATGATTTCTTCAATATGAGGTGTTGCTCTCTCATGAAAAAAGATTTGGATCTTCACTATCAACGCATGTCAAAAAAATTATACCAGTTGGGTGGATGGAATAGTCCAGATCTTAAAGAAGCTTTCATCACCTCATTACTAGAGATTCTCACAAACGCAATGCAAAAGATCATGCGACAAAAAGAAAGGTCTGTTAATGATTACTCATTCGAAGAAATGTACCAACTCATGATGTAGGGACTAGAGAAACTCTATAATGAAAGGAAGGTCATCACATAGATGATGGACAGATAGAAGCATCCTTTACTAAAAAAGTCATACAGGCATAGTGACCTCCTCATTAAGTGTCGTAAAGAAGATCAAGGAATGTGTGATTATTCTCATAAGAAGAAAAACCACTGCTTCAAGGTCAGACATTCCAGTTCCAATCACGAAAGATCTAAAAAGATGAACAAGACATGGTATTTCTTTAGAAGAATGAAGTACAAAGGCCACCAAAAGTCTAACCTTTAATATCTCTGAGGAGAAAAAGGGCACTTCTCCAAAGATTGCCTAAAGAAAAAACAACAGGTTTCTCGAATGATCCAATAAATACATTTTTCTACTAACATTGATCTTTGTGACGTGGATGTAGAATCATTGTTCTCCATTAAAGATGAGGCATCAACAAATATTATATTTGCCATCTAAGACCAGTCTTCATCAGACGAAGAAGCCAGTTGCAGTCAACTGCTTCACTACCATGTTATATTGCTAGTAATGGGCCTTGCTTAAGAAGCCTTGATAGAAGATCATCCTGTTCCTTCAGCCTATGTCAAAGTCTTAACAGATAAATACTCCAAGCCCATCAAGGCCATTGCTTTCATGGATACTGGAGCTCACTTGTCTATGATGAATCCAAAGATTCTGCCAGCCCAGTATTAGAAGCCCTACAAGCGATATTTTCTCGCTGCTAATGGAGCTGTGTTTCACACCAGCCTAATCACAATAAAGCCCATTATAGTCCAATTCTTCCCTAGATGTCAGATTCATCACCAGTTCTTGGGCTCAACCCTGCCCCACAAAGACATAGTCATTGGGTTTGATCGCTATTGGAAACTGGCCCAGCTAAGAATCCTTCCAATAGGACTAAAGTATAAAGGTTGCTTCCAGCCTTTTACCAAGGTCTGGTCCCTATTCCAAATGGACTCAACCTCAGCCCATTATCCATCAGACCTTTCCACCATCTTCACCAAACTAGAAACCCATTGCTGTGCAAATAGCCACACTAACTTCCTCTCCAAAAATCCAAAACCTCTATAGACAAACCTAGACTTTTTCATAAGTCTACCCTTTAAACTTAGTGAGGATGTCAATCCTACTAAGGCAACCCATCTAGGTATAAATCCTGGTGACTTGGCCCTTGCCTATAAAGAATGCTTAGAATTACTAGCCCAAGGCCTCATTGAACTAACAAACTCAGACTGGGCTTGCCAAGCTTTTTATGTCAATTAACGCTCTGAGCAAAATCGAGGAAAAAAGAGGCTGGTTATTGACTACCAACCATTAAATCATTTCCTGAAGGATGATAAGTTTCCTTTACCCAAGATTTCCTCATTATTTGTTCATCTTTCATAAAAAAAGATTTTTTCTAAGTTTGACTTAAAAGCAGGGTTTTGGCAACTTAGAATCAAACCAGAAGACCGGCCTAAAATAGCCTTCTGCATCCCAAATCGACATTATCAATGGACAGTCATACCATTTGGTTTGAAAATAGTTCCTTCTCTATTCTAGAAAGCCATGGTCAAGATCTATAAGCCTATCCTTAACAATTCCCTTATATGTATTGATGATATTCTCTTATTTTCTCAAGATATAGAAGCTTATCAAGATCTTCTTCAACAATTCACCTCTCTCACTCGAAAGTTTGGAATTATGCTTTCCCAGTCAAAAATGCACATTGTAAAAACAAACATAGAATTTCTATATATGCATTTAGAGAACGGACAATACAAGCCTAACCCACATATTGGAGTAGAACTACTCAAATTCCCAGATGAAAACCTTTCTCCCAAACAGATCCAATAATTTCAAGGAATAGCCAACTACCTTAGGGATTTCCCCCCTCATTTTACAGCCTATGCTAGGCCATTACAAATTTATTGAAAAAAGATCCTCCCCTTTGGGATAATCACCATACTCAAGCTATTAAAACTATTAAGGCAGAAATGCAGAATCTGCCTCCTCTTCAGATTTCATCAACAGGAAAATGCATTCTACAGACTGATGCCAATGATAAGTTTTGGGGAGCCATCCTTCTAGAAGAAAAGGATAAAAAAAAAAAAGAGAATCTTTGCACATGCAAATGGAGCATTCACCCTAGCTGAGCAACATTATCACTATACTTTTAAGAAGATCCTTGTTGTAAAGAATGCCATAAAAAAGTTTGAGTTTTATTTGATAGGACATCACTTTACAATACTAATGGACTGTTCTTCTTTCCCTCGAATGTTGGATTTCAAAGGGAAAACAGTTCCTAATCCTCAGCTTCTTCGATGGAATGACTAGTTTAGCAAATACACCTTTGATGTACAACACATTAAAGGAGATGCCAACCTCATTCCAGACCTGTTATCTAGACCTCAACATATCTCCCTTATAGTAAGACACCATTCCTATCCTTTTATTCTCATGGCATCCCAACAAACACCAGACATACCTTTCCCAAGAACAAATGAAGATCCTAATGAAGCACAAGTCATCTCCAAGAAGGCTAAGAAGGTCAAAACCATAAAAAAGAAACTCTTCAAAAAGTCCAAGTCTCTTCTTCAAAAAATCCACCAACAGATCTTTCAGAAGATTTTCTAAAATAACTCAAAGAACATGGATATGATTGCTCAGGTCCACACACTGTCTCGACAAATCTCCTGGGATGCTCTCAAGATCCTTATCCAAGTGAGCAGTAAAAGAAAATCTTATCTGTTTGTGATCATGGTCTGCTTTAATAAGGTCCTGTATATATGTGATTAGCTTTCCAGCTCATATGGGACCCTATGTGTTTGTTTTCTTCTATTCTGTACACATGTGAATTGTTTGCTTTTCCACTTTACTACTATAGCCATGTGATGCCTTTTGATAAAGGCAATAATTAAGTGTCCTGTATAGAGAGCTGTACAGCTCAGATAAGATTCCATCTTATCTCCTCTCCCTCCTATATAAGGAGAGGCAACGTGTTTGTAAAAAATAGAACTTGAAGGAATAAAAACTTCTCACTTTCAATATTCTCTTTCAAACATGAGTTTCTAAGTTCTTCCAACCCTAGGCTAAGCCTAAGTATTTCTATTCATCTCCTCTTATTCACTTCATAAGAGATGTTCTGAAACCATCTCTTCCATGTGTGATACACTAAAAGGACTATGGAGCTAAAGAGAGCTTTGATATAGTTCCTGAAAGCAGTAAGGTGAAAGAGCAGTAAGGTGAAAGAGGACAATGGCTTGTTAGGCGAGGGATGCCATTTGTTGCCATAGGTCTAAGTAACTCCAACGTTGAAGGAATAAGTCTCATAATAAGAGCCTTGCTAGCTTGTTGTTGCTCATAGTCATAATTGCGTATCGCACATGGGATATTTTAAGGGACTTATTTTTTCAAAGCAATCTTAAAAAAATATAGACAATAATTCATTTAATTTTTCATATAACCTTTCAGTTTAGATAATTTTTCTATGTAATCACTTAATTTTTCTATACAATCTTAAAAAAAACACGATCACTTAATTTTTATTAATTTTTATCTTTATTTTTATTTGTTGTCAATTTTTTATTTAACTTATAAAATTCAATTAATTATAGTTATTTTTTATTTATGAATTTAAATTAAATATAACACTAACTATTTACATGATATAAATATTTTTTAATAAATTTTATTAATTTAAGTCACGTATTAAGCAAAATTATTGTTATAATCGTGCAAAGATAAACCTAGTGATTTAATGTTTTGGTAAGAGATGTTGTTTTGAAATTGATTGGAAAATGAGCAAACTTTTGAAAAAGTATTATGGCGTTTTGATAGGAGATTCTATTTTGTGGGGAAGTTAGGTTAGCAATTTATACGAGAATTTTTCTTGTTGTTTGAGATTTTATGCCATTTAAACTTTGTAAGTAACAATTAAAAAAAAAAAAAAGAATTGTTGACAAAAAGTAGATAATGATACCTTTGATGTCCTTTTCTAATTTGTCATTTCAATGTTTTAAATCTTTGATATCTTAACAAACCAACTACTAAAACAACATTGATTGGATTCGCTTGCATAAATATTAAAATGAATGATTTTATCCTATTCTATATATCTATCAATTTGTTTATACAATAACGGGACATAAATTTTACTTAAAGAATTCAATTAAAAATATATAAAAATAAATAATATACATCATCTCTAGAAATAAAATTATAAATAATAATAATATTTTGATGAAAATCAATACATTAACTCAATCACATGTTAATATCCAAATATTAATAACCTAACACAATTATAACATAATATTTTCCTTTTATTCTTCATTTTTTTGAAATTATTGCATAACAGTTTTATTGCTAATACTTAGAAATACTTCTTTTTTGGATATAAGTTACCAAATAATCATTTAATAGTCTATCTCTCATTCAGTTGTGTAGTGAACTCTTAATGATATTTATTACTAAAAAACCTTTTTACACTGTAGCTTTAGTAATTGATAAGATTAATGACAAGTTAACTAACACAAAAATCAATGAAAAAAATTTGTTTTCTTGTAGTTATTATCTTCTGAGCAAGATCTCCTATTCCTATCAATTCAAAAAAAAAAAAATCATCAAAATGCATATTAAAAATAAAGGTTTCAAATTGACTTTCAAATTTATATAGAGCAATTGTAGAATATTTATATGGAAAAAATTCTGCAAGATGTAATAGTTTATTTTATCAAATACAAAAAATGAATCTCTAGGATTAAAACATATTATGCATAAAAGTAATTTTGTATTTACTTCATCAAAATAATGATTGAGCTCTTACACTTATTTGTCAATCACATAATAAAATAATTCAACTCGATAACAGTGAAGATTAGTCATTTTTTCAGTTCTATGTCGTGATCTACCTCAAGTTGCATACACATCTTTCATATTTTACATAACTATCTCACATTTGCAACAAAAATTAGAAACTTTAAATAACAAAGTATCCCGACCATCATCTCTCATTACTTGGAAACAAACTTTTGATACTTCAACGAGACTGATTACATTAATAATATCTTAATGTTTTCTTTGTAGAGCTTATGATAGTTCATGTATTATTCTTGACATTTTTCTCATAAGATGTAACACAAAGATAAACTCAAAGTCATTCATAATATCTAGCTAATCAATGGCTTCAACCCTTTGTGGATCATCATTACCATTCTTGCTAACATACTCAAGAACATCAAAAGCAAAAGCAAATAAATGCATTAAATTAATAAGCATACCATAATGGGAACTCTAATGGGTATCTTTTGGTTCCTCCAATGCTATTTCTTGATTTAAACATTTTTCTATCTTAATTTTATCACTTGCAATCCCTTTAATGATCTTAACCATTTTCTTCTCTCGAAGCATATCCATACGTTCCAAGAACCAACAATATTATACAAACATGTAATAGTATTAAAAAAAAGAACCAACACTTGTATAGTTTTTAGCAACTGTAATAAGTGTGAGTTGAAATTGATGAGAAAAATAACGGACATAGTAAGCAGTAAAGTTCTTCATTAATATCAAACTTTTTAGCCCATTAAATTCACCTCTCATGTTGTTAGCTCCATCCTAACCTCGTCTTTTCAAACTAAAAGTGCTTTAGCCATAAGTGGAGAATAAAGAATCAATACCTTTTTTTAAGTGATGTTGCAGTTGTATCACTAACATGTACAAGACTAAGAAAATGTTCAACAATACATCCATTTTTATTAACATAACATATAACAACCCCACTTTTATTCTTTGACAGTGTTGGCCCTTAAGCACTAAGAAAAGAGGGTTGAATTGGTGGAAAATTTTAAAAATTAGAGGGAAGGTATTGATAGAAAAAAAAATAGAAGAAGTAGGAGAAGAGTTGAGAAACTAGATTTTATAGTGGTTTGGGTGTTAACAAACCCTATGTCACTCTCCAATTCTACATAATTGGGTATTTAACTAACACTAAACTGTGTTTCCAAGTTTACATCAAACTTTTACACTTTGTGTTTTATGGCTTACATATAACCTTACAACTTGTGTTTCAAGGATCATATAAAAACCTCTCAAGTATTTTCTCAAAGACTCACACTTAACCTATACAAAAGTTTTACAACTAGGCTAACTCTCAAACCCAATAACAATGGTGTGTAATGCTCACACCCTATAATACCAACTCACATACTAAAATAGACTGAGAAATAAAATTGTAAGAATTTGGCTATATTAAATGTTATTCTTTTACATTCATATCTATGTAGTGGAGTATGTATAAGCAACAACCACCAAATAGACATTACAAGTAAAACTATGCCTAAATCTTCAAGCTGTGCTAGGTAAATCTTGCATTAAATGTCTATTAGACTGAATTCATGGTCGTGACTGGACATTCGCTGTCGCGATTTCTCTTCTTGCACTAAAATTGCTGAAATTGTGGTAAAGAACCTTGTTTGTATCTAATGGCTAATCCTCATGTCACACTACCATCGGTCTTTCAAAAAAAATAGTCGTTATGTTTTTCGAGCTAGAAAAAAGTCGTGATCATGATTTATTTTCTTTTTGGATTCGATGGCCACTGCGAATCCTTTTGTTTGACAAGGAGATGTTGCTCTATTAATTCGCAGTCTCGACTAATATTTCACCCTCACAAATTTTGATATACCAACGGCTCTTTAGGACACTTGGCATGCTCTGATTGAGGACTTGATTCCCTCTAAAAAGTCGCGATCATGAACATGAATACGACTCCCATCGTGAATTCTTCTGTTTCATCTTCATCAACTTCTTAGCAAAATTGTGGCTGTGATTTGCTTTGTAAATTTGTCTAACCTAATTTCATCCATTCCTTTTGCAAAATAGCGGTGGCGAATTAGAGGTTCTTGACCGCGAATTATGATGCCTTTCACAATGCTTGGGACTTGGACTCTCATTCAACTTCCAATGCAAACCTATCTTAAAAACTACAAAATCAACACTTAAAATTAATGTTATAACATATTAAGATCAAAAGAGAGTTTTGATTTAGGTTTGACCAACCTAGTCCAACAATCTCTCCTTTTTTATTTTGAGAACTTATATTGATTTTCTAAGGGATAAAGAATGCATAAATGTGAAGTTGAGATGGTTAACAATGTTTAACAAATTAAACTTGTTAAGATACCAATTTAAACTTAAAAAACACTTAAACTAATTAAAATTGATCCCCTTAAATTTATACTCCCCCTTGATTTTAGCATGCACATTCATTATTTCTCTCCCCTTTTATCAAGATTAAAAAAAAAAAGAGAATAAGATAATTATAAGGATAAGTATAAAGAAATGCATTTAAAGAACAATCATAGAGGGAACAAAAGCTTTATATTTTATTGATATGTAAACAAAAACACAAACTAAATTTAAACATGGAATTAATGATAAAAAAAACTATAGGATCACAAACTTAGGCCAAAAGACAAAAAGAACAAAAAACATAAAAAAAGCCTAAGTAAGAAAAACTAGATAAGTGGAGAGATGTCATCATCATCAGAATTTTCAACTTCTTCATCTCCTCCTTCACTTTGTGTTTCATCTCCTATTTCCACTTTTTCATCTTCTTCTTCGTTTAATGTATCCTCTAATTCTTTAAAGTCTAGGAAATGGCAAAGTGTTGTATCTACCTTCTCTTGAAGGTCAACTAGGTCACTGTGAAGGTGGGAAAAGAGGAGAAATCTCCTTTTAATCATGCGCATCATCTTATCTAACTTTTTATTAATAGAAGTGAGAGAGATGACACAAGTTTTGGGTTTGGTTTTTAGTTTAGGAGATGGAATTGGTTAGGCACTCCCCTCTATCACAAGCCTCTTCCTTTTTGAGGCTTGAGTTATTTCTTGCTTCTTTGTCGTAAGAGACCTCAAGGTGTATGCATAGGTATCAGGATGGATTGCCTTGGCATTAATCAGATAGGGCAAATCAAAAAAGTTTTGGGAGCATAAATATTTTTTTGATGAGGAATTTCTCATTTTCCTCATTAAGGGCTCCCATATACCTATATATGGTGATGGCATGAGAGGGGAGGAGAAATTGGCTTTTAGGCTTTGTACTCATGTAAATCAATTTCCATAAGTTATCAGCCTATTTGGATTGACTTATTTTTGGTTAAGAAATACAAAAATGCTAGGTCTTTTTGGAATACCTTTCCATTCCCATCACCTCTAACATTTACAGAAAAAGTGATGATATGGTGGAGAAGCCAATTGGTGAGGGTCTTAAGGTATTTGGTTAGAGATGTTTTTGGGTCATGTCTGGTTTCAATAGAGATCTTTGGCCAAAATTCAAAAAAACTAATATCAAGTCCACAGATAATAAAAGGAATTTCATCTCCAATTTGAAGGTTGAAGAGGGAAGAAAGTTGGTTAAAAGTTATACAGTGAGGGGTCCCTAAATGCCTGAAAAACCAAACCGTACGAACCTACTTTTGATTTTGCTCTCCTGCTCAATGTAACAGTGCACATAAACTCCTTGATGATCTCTTCATATCCTGGTTCATTCCTAAAGATGAATTCATTCCAACCTAGGTTCGAAAGAAAGACATGGATTTCATCCTTGATTCCAAGTGATTCAAGGAGAAAGGTAGAATGAATTTTATTGGCCTGAATGATTTTATTTGAGTTTTCTTTATACCTGTTCTTCTTTGGTTATTCCCTTCATTAGGTAAAGACAAGGAGGGCTTGGAGGTTGGGCAATGCCCTTTCCTTTTTCCGCTCTTATTAGTTTCTTAGGTGCCATGAAGGATCAAAGTTAATGGAGTTTGGAAGGAAAGAAAGAAGAGATGAATGATAGATGAAGGGAAAAGGTTAAATTAAAATAGAGGAGCATTAGGATGGTTTAAATAGAGAGAAAAATGCTGAAAAATGATAATAAAATGGTAAAAATGCATTAAATGAGGGATTGGTGCTGATTGATAGCAAAATCAATCAATGTTTGACAGTTACCATAATTTGAGGTCACTATTAGCTAGTTGTGATCGCTAATTATGAATTCTATAGGTAAGGGATAAGATTTCCTTGAAAAATGAAAGAGTCAATGGTCAAAGAATTTGAATTTTTAAAAATTCGCGGTAACGACCTAAAGTCACAATAACGAATTGAGAATTGACAAAAAATTAATGAGTGTTTGTAAGTAGCAATTGTGAATTTATAACAGCGACCACAAATTACAAAGTAAAAGGAAAAACAAAGAAAGAATAATAAATGACCTTTTTAGTTATGATCAACTTAATGTATTAATGATCAATTCAAGCAAATTGGCATAGCAAAGCATAATTGCATAAGGAATTAACATATTTAAAGTAATTGACAAACATAATTATCAAACAGATTGAGAAGCACAATGAAGAAAATGAGTGAGGTCAATTTTAATTCTAGGGAGCTTCCATCAAGCAACCTTAACTCCCTCTTAATGAAGTTCATTCTTTCTTCATTAAAGGGTTTAGTGAAAATGTTTGCAAGTTGATGATTGATGTCAATAAAATCTAACACCACATTGTCATTTTAGGCATGATCTCTAAGAAAATGATGTCTAATGTCAATGTGTTTGCTCCTAAAATGTTGAATGAGATTTTTTGAAAGATTTATTGTACTTGTGTTGTCACATTTAATGGGAATGTGATCAATGACCTTGCCATAATCCTTAAATTATTGTTTCATCCAAATAACTTAGGTGCAACAATATCCTACTACCATATTTTCTGTTTTAGCGGTGGATAAGGCAATCAAAACTTGATTTTTACTAAAACAAGAAACTAAAAACTCACCTATAAATTGACAAGTTCCATAAGTGTTCTTTCTATCTAATAAACTACCTACATAATCTGCATCTGAATATCTAAGAAGACTAATTTATGAATCTCTAGGATATTATAATCCTAAATGCAATGCACCATGTAAATATTTAAGAATTCTTTTGACAACATTTAAATGAGATTATTTAGGACAAGATTTAAACCTAGCACACATGCAAACACTAAACACCATGTTGGGTCTAAAAGCAATGAGATAGATGAGAGAACAAATAATACCTCTATACCTCTTTTCATCAATTGACTTACCCGATTCATCTTTATCTAGTTTGATGGTTGCACTCATTAGTGTCTTTGGTATTTTGCATCCATCCATGCTAAATCTCTTAAGTAGATCCTTTATGGACTTGACTTGATTAATGAAGATGCCCTTTTTGGTTTGTTTGATTTGAAGATTAAGGAAAACCTTAAGCTCTCCCATTATGCTCATCTCAAATTTTCTTGTCATTCACTTATAAAATTCTTCACAAAGAGATTCATTAGTAGCACCAAATATAATATCTTCAATATATATTGTACAATGAGTGTATCTAGATTATGGTTTTTGACAAATAAAGTTATATCAACCTTCCCCTTTTCAAAATCATTTTGTAAAATAAATGAATTAAGCCTTTCATATGAAGCTCTTGGAGCTTGTTTCAAACCATACAAGGCTTTAGTTAATTTGAATATATGATTTGGAAAAGAATGAGATCCAAAATCAGAAGGTTGTTCGACATAAACTTCCTCCTTAATAAGACCATTTAAAAAGGCACTCTTCACATCCATTTAAAAAAGTTTAAAATTCATGTGACATGCAAATGCTAAAAGAATCCTAATGGCCTCTAATCTTGCTACGGAGGCAAAGGTTTCAACATAATTAATGCCTACCTCTTGGTTGTAATTATTTGCAACCAATCTAGGTTTATTCCTAGTAATGAACCCTTACTCATCTAACTTATTCCTAAACATCAATTTGTAACTTATAATAGGGAATTCCTTAAGCCTAAGAACAAGTTCATAAACTTTTATTCTCTCAAATTGGTTAAGTTCCTCTTGCCTATCAATCACCTAACTTTCATCATTAAAAGCCTTATCAATTAATTTTGACTCAAATTGAGAAACAAATGCAAGATATTATCTAATACATGAAGTTGAGATTACTTACTCCATTAGACATCTCACAATGATTAGGTCTTTTGGATGATATTGGAGAATCTCCAATCTTTGGGAAGTTCTTAAGTTTTTTTTCTACTTGTTGTGGTTGAGTTTCCTTAATTTTTTATGATGACTTGTTATCCTCAAGGTCAATTACCAATTCTTTAGGAGTTGAATCAAGCTCCAACTTCTCAAAGTCACTTGCAAGATTATCAACAAGAGAACTTTTCCCAGGATTAAGTTTACTAAATTCATTAAACACAATGTTCATTGACTTTTCAACAACTATAGTACTTTTGTTGAACACACTATAAGCTTTACTAGTGGTCGAATAGCCCAGAAAAATGCCTTCATTCATCTTAGAAGCAAATTTTCCAAGGTTGTCCTTGGTATTTAAAATGTAGCATTTGCACCCAAAGACTCTTAGGTATGAAATCTTAGGTTTTCTGCCATTCTAAAGTTCAAACGAAGTTTTGTTCAGAATGGGTCTTATGAAAACACAATTAGCAATATAACAAGAAGTATTAATGGCTTCAACCCAAAAGTAATTAGGCAAAAAATACTCATTGAGTATAGGTCTAGTCATCTCTACTAAAATCCTACTTTTTCTCTCTTGAATACCATTTTATTATGGTTTTTAGGAGTAGAAAAATTATGAGAAATCTCATTCTCTAATTAATAGGTTTCAAAGATTCATTTTGAAATTCCTTTCTATGGTTACTTCTTATAGAAGAAATGAAGTAACCTTTTTCATTTTGAACTCTTTTTACAAAACTTTTAAAGCATCAAAAGTGTCATTCTTATGAGCTAGAAAGGATACCCAAGTAAACCTAGAGTAATCATCAACTAGGACAAATGCATAATATTTCCCACATAGACTAGCGCTCCTAGTAGGTCCAATTAAGTCCATATAGATGAGTTAAAGAGTTCTAGAAGTACTTACAATATTCTTTGTTTTGAAGGAAGTTTGATGTTAATTCTTCATTTGGCAAGGTCTACATGTCTTGTCCTTAGAGAATTTTAGCTTAGGAAGACCTTCGATTAGCTTTCCTTTAGATAGGCTTTGTAGGAGCTCCATGCTAACATGACCAAGTCTTCTATGCCAAAGCCAAGCTTCATTGCTAAGAGACACAAGACACTTGAATAATTAGTTAAGCAAATTATCTAAGTCAATTAAATAGGTATTGTCTCTCCTTTCACTCTTAAAAATCATCTTCTTATCCACAAAGTGGTAACTCAACATTCTCTTGGGTCAAAGGTAACTTTATTACCTTGATCACATAATTGACTTGCACATAATAAATTATGTTATAAAACTTCTACTAAAAGAAACATTCTCAATAAGTGAACAACCATTCTTACCAATTATGCCAATGCCAATTACCTTACCTTTGGCATTATTTCCAAAAGTGACATTCCCACCTTTCTTATCTTTTATGGCTATGAATAGTTTTTTATTACTCATCATGTGCTTTGAGCACCCACTATCCACATGCCAATCAATGTTTTCATTGGTAGCTACCATACATTCTTACACAATATAAACAAATCATCTTTGTTTAGGTACCCAAACATACTTAGGTCTTTGGGGTTAGGTCTTGAAGGGTCTTTTAATATGAGGTGAGCCTTCTTACTATAGCAAAAAATGTTTATGTGACCAAATTTCATGCAACAGTGACATTGGAGCTTAGACTTGTAAGTGTTTCTCATATGCATAACTTTAGTATGAGTAAGGGACCTTTTCATACTATGGTGATGAGAGTGTCAACATGTGTATGAATGAGTATGAGTAGAAGAGAATTTTTTTGTATGTTTGGCTGAGCATGCTTTTTAGTGTAGATGAATGCATGATTGGCCTTTTTAGGCTTAGCCTTTGAGCCTTGAGATGTTGTCCCCTTGCCCTTGGGCATAAGTGAATTAATGCTAAGAGTACTCTTCCTTCCAGTTACCTCAATACTAGATGTTTGAGGGGCTGATGCTTTAATGAATGTTGTGAAAGGGATGTAAATAAAGAGGCTCTATTGAAGCCTCAACCATGTCTTACTAGGGGAGGTCTTTGAGATATAATTAACGTATCAAAGCTTTATTCCCTTTTTGAAATTTAGAAATAGAATTTCTAAACTCTATTACTTCTCTTTTAAGGAATCATTTTCCTTTCTTAAAGAGTTTAGAGAAGAAGAAAACTTAGTAAGACTCTAAACAAACTTTTAGAGTTCATCATTTGAAGTTCTCAACTCACTTACAAGTTCATTCAATGAGTTAAACTCATTTTCCAGTTTTGAGCATTTCTTTTTGTAAGTTTTCATTTGTGACTTGTATTTATCACATCTCAAAGTAAGAGGTTCAATGAGCTCATCATCTACACTGTCATATGCATCATAATTATCACTAGAACAAGGTGAAGAACTTACCTCATTAGAAGAGTCCTTTTTTGCCATGAAACAGAGATTTGCCACTTCCTCATCTTCATCCTCCTTACTAGAGTTATCATCCTAAGTGGCTTTGAAACTTTTATTCTTTTCCTTATCCCTTTCTTCTTCTTCTTCAGCTTGGGGCAATCATATTTAATGTGATCTTGCTTACCATACTCATAACAAGTCACTTCATGTTTCTTTTCCTTGAGGTTAGGAGATGCCTTTTTGAAGTTCCTTCTATCCTTCATTTTCCTTATCAACTCTTTGGTCCTTTTAGAAAGCATGACCAACTCCTCATCTTCTTTTTCACTATCATCATCACTTGAGACAACTTTTACCTCTTTTTCTTTGGTTGAGGATTTAAGGACCAGGGTCTTCTTTTTTGTTTTATCATTATTGTCCCCATACCCTCTCATTGTCTTTATTTCTTCATCTTTTTTTCAAGGCCAACTCATGAGTAAGAAGTTTGCCTATGAGGACATATGTTGGCACTTTTTCAATTTTTGGATTTGACTTTTAAGTACCGTGTACCCCTGTCAAAAGGTAAAGATTTAAGTATTTTGGTGTTTACCTCATGATTGGTGAGTACTCTTCCGAATTTCTTCATATTCGTGACGATGGACAATAGTTTATTCGTCATATTCGATGATGTTTTTGTTGTCTTTCATCATGAATTAGCTAGACTTTACCAAGGTTATGCCTTCATGGTAATTCTCCAATGCCTTCCAAATTTCATGGGTACTGAGGCAATGTTGTACTTTTCCTATCTCCGCTCTTAACAAGGAGCTAACAAGAATTGTCATTGCCCTTTTGTTCCTTCCATTTGATCTTATGTGAGCTTTCACCCATTCCTCCATTGGGATTAATTATTCACTTCCATCAATCACCTTTGTAGGAGGCTTCCATTATTTTGCAATTATATCCCAAAGATCCACCATATCACTATCGAAATATATATCCATTTTATACTTCCAATGCGTATAGCCGGATCCATCAAAATATGGCTTGAGATGGGTGTGGACTCCTTTTTGTGCCATTTGTCTTTACTCACACAATCAAGAGTTTCTATAAAACCTTGCTCTGATACCACTTATTGGCCCTTGAGCACTAAGATGAGGTTAAAAATTAAAGGGAAGGTATTGATAAAAGAAAATAGAAGAAGTAGGAGAACAGTTGAGACCTAGATTTTATAGTGGTTCGGGTGTTAACAAACCCTAAGTCTACTCCCCAATTCTTCACAATTAGGTATTCAACTAACACTAAATAGTGTTTCCAAGCTTACATCAAACTCTTACATTTTGTATTTTATGGCTCACACACAACCTTACAACTTGTGTTTCAAGGATCACACAAAAACCTCTTAAGTGTTTTCCCAAAAGCTCACACTTAACCTATACAATAGTTTACAACTAGGGTAACTTTCAAACCCAACAACAATGGTGTTTAATGCTCATTCCCAACAATACCAACTCACATACGAGAATTAAAGGTTGAGAAATAAAATTGCAAGAATTTGGTTATATTAAATGTTATTCTTTGGCATTCATATCTGTTTAATGAAGTATTTATAGGCAATAACCACCAAAGAGATGTTACAAATAAAGCTATGTCTAAATCTTAAAGTTGTGCTAGACAAATCTTGCATTAAATGTCTACCAAACTGAGTTCATGATCGTGACTAGACATTTGCAGTTGTGATTTCTCTTTTTGCACTAAAGTTACTGAAATTGCGATAGAGAACCCCATTTGTATCTAATGACTAGTCTACGTGGCACACTACCATTGGTTTTTTAAAAAAATAGTCGTTATGTTCTTTGAGTCAGACAAAGTTACGGTTGCGATTTATTTTCTTATTGGACGCAATACGCAATGACCACCGCGAATCTTTCTATTTGACAAGGAGATGTTGTTCCATTAATTCGCGGTCTCAATTAATATTTCACCCTCATGAATTTTGATATACCAATGGCTCTTTGGGATGCTTGGCATGCTCTTGTCCTAGGAGGATCTTGCATTAAATGTCTGTCAGACTGAGTTCACAGCCATGATTAGACATTTGCATTCGCGATTTCTCTTTTTGCACTAAAATTACTGAAATTGCGGTAGAGAACCTCATTTTCATCTATAACTAGTCCACATGGCACGCTACTATTGGTCTTAAAAAAAAATAGTCGTTATGTTCTTCGAGCCAGACAAAAGTCATGGTTACGATTTATTTCCTTCTTGGACATGATATACGATGGCCATCGTAAATCTTTTTATTTGACAAGGAGATGTTGTTCCATTAATTCGCACTCTCGACTAATATTTCACCCTCGTGAATTTTGATATACCAATGGCTCTTTGGGACATTTGGCATGCTCTAGTTAAGGACTTGATTCCCTCTTTGCAAAAGTTGTGGTCACGAACACGGATGCGACTCCCACCGCGAATTCTTCTGTTTCATCTTCATCAACTTTTTAGCAAAATTGTGGCTACGATTTTGCTTTGCAAATTAGTTTAACCCAATTTCATCCATTCTTTTTGGAAGATAATGATCGCGAATTAGAGGTTTTTGATTGCGAATCAGGATGTCTTTCACAATGCTTAAGACTTATACTCTCATTCAACTTTTAATGCAAACTTATCTTAAAAACTGCAAAATCATCACTTAAAATTGATGTTAGAACATATCAATCTACATTGTCAAGATCAAAAGAGAGTTTTGACTTAGGTTTGACCAATCTAGTCCAACAAATTGATACATCCCAACATTCATCAGCTAAAATGGAGAAAAAAATCATTTCCAATATCCTTAATGATGAAATTTGTTATCTCAATTGCAGTTGCATATATAATATCCTTCTGAATCTTAGGAGATGTAAGTTTGAGAATTTTAGGAGCGTTTTTTAATAAAACATTATTGATTTCCTCATTACATGAAGAAATAACTTTCAAAAGTTTAATAAAATTTCCTTGATGTAATGATTCTTTGACTCATCATTTCCTTGGAAATCTAATCCTTACATCATGAGGTAGCACATGCAAATAATTGATGCATTTAACTTATAATATAATCAATCTTTGATTGTTTTGATATTTTAGAAAATGACACTTAAATATGTTGAGCTTGATTCATCAAATCTTCACAAGTCAATCTACATCTATTATGATCACTATTGTGGTCTCCAACATCGTCTCTTAATCTTTTTTTTTTGCGTCAATTATTGAATCTACTGGATAACTCATTATGAACAATTAAGTGAGATAGATAACTCATTATGTTAGGTCGTGGTCTTAGATCACTAGGAAGATTTTTGAAATCAATCTTAATATTATCTTGCTTTGATCATACTTGAATATAGATAGGTGCATTGACTGATGAATATGATGACTCTACAGTAGAATAATGTTATTATCTAAAAAAAAAAGAATGAAAGAAATTCAGCATCATATTAGATTATTGATTAAGAAATTTCTATCATATTCCCATGCATTCTTTTAATGATCAAAATAAAAAAAAAAAAAAAACAAATATCATTATTTTTCTTTAGCATCTAGACTTTGTTATTCTAAGAATCAAAATTGTTTTCTATTGCAATTAAAGTAGACCATTGTCCTTGGTCAATTGGTCTAAATCATCAATGTTAAGACAATTTTAAATAACCTACACATAAAATATATATGGATAATTGAGGATATTTTCTTTTTTTATTTGATTTTCATTACAAAATTAACGGTTTCAATTTATCTGATATTCAATTTCAATTAAAAAAATAGTTTCTTGAATAGTAAAAAGAAGACAGAGATCAAAATGTTAACAATAATATTAAATCAAAATAATCAAGCAACATTTATATAGAAAATAAAACCTAACAGTAGCTAAAATGCTAAAATCAATCATAAAGATTTTTTTCATTAACTAACTCTTAAGAAAATTTACAACCGTACAAGAAATTTTTTAACAAGTTATCTTCTCATTCTAATAATTTATGCAATAAATAATTTTTAGATAATAAAACCTCTAATTTAATTAGGTTTCAAAAGAAAGTAATCAAAAGAAACTCTAAGACAGAAAGCAAGTCAAATCCATCAAAAAAATAAATTACAATTTATAAATATAAAATTATTTTAAAAACTCTAAGGTTCTTCTTGAAGATGCGTAAAAGAAGCAAGTCAAAGACAAAGTAATCAAGAATCAGTTGTACAAATTTGAAGAATGGAGATGTAACTCAAAATTTGAAGAGATTTCTTAAGAAAAAAAATGAAATTTTAGTCCACTTCAAGTCGGTTCCATATATAGATTAGGATTTTTTTTTATATAAAATGTGAAATTTTTAAAACACCACTGAAAATTTTTAAAATTTGAGGTCTCAGCAACCCCTTTGACCCTGGTGTCCCTCCATCCCAGTTTATATATAATAGTGCTTGAACTAGCTTAAGTTGCATGAGATATGTATTTCTTTAATCAAATTTTTTTAATTTTAATTTTAATATTTTAATATTATTATATATTAATATATACTTTAATGCAACTTAATCATACTATGATATACATTCTTTATTTTTATTATAAAAATCTATTTTATTGAAATGGACTGATGAAATAAATTAAAAATAATTAGAAAAAAATCTTTTTTTGAATAAGTTTTTAATTAAAATACCATATTGAAAATACTGTCATGGATCGATGAAAAGTTTAAAAAAATCATAAATTTAATTTAACTATCAACTATATTTTAAAAAAATTTAGCATAGTTAAAAAGATGAAAAAGAAATTATCTCATATCAACATTAACCCTCAAAGTCTATAATTTAAAGTTCTCATCGCATAAAGAATTATATGCTTAAAAATAAAATAAGAAATTTTATCAACAAAATATTTGAATCAAAACAGTTAATAAAAAATTAATGAGTTAATTCTATTTAATTTTTTTTCCATTTATTATTGAGGATAAGTAAATTTGCCCCTTATATATGAACAATATTTAGTATTGATTTCTCATTGTAATTAGGTTACTTTCTGCAAGAAAGCTGCTTTTACAATATTTTGAGTTTAATAAAACTATAATTTTGAAAATATTAGATTTCACATTTTTTTCTCAAATTATAATTTATAAAAACATAATTTAAAATTTTAAAATAATTAAAATTAAATCAAACATAATTTTTAAAAGTAAAATATAAACTAAATATTGAAAGAAATCTTACTAATATATTTACAAATTAATGAAGCTTAATAATTGAAATAATCTAAATCTTTCTGTGGATTTTCAATTATACTCAAAATTTCTAATTGAGTCAATAATATTTTAATTTAGCTTATTAATTTTAATTCTATTCAAAATCAAAATTGAATAAAGTGAATATTTAGATTTAATTAACCCTTATAATTTTTTCAATTAGTTTAATTATATCTAAAATTAAGTTTAGAACTTACTTAAAATAATAATTTTATTTTTGCTCAAATCAAATAATTTTATAAAAATATTAAAAGTTTTATTTTTATTTTAGATGATAAATAATTAATTTTATATAAAATATCATTTTAATATTTTTAAATTATAAAATTTGTTTTTATATATTTAAATAATTAACTAATAAATCCTTAATTTTTATTTTAAAGATAATTTTTTGAGATTGTTCATGTTCATATCATGCAATTTATTTTTTTTTAACATTTTTAAAAAAATTTTATTTTAAATAATATAAATAATTTATTATTTAAATATGGAAAATAATATTATCAAGAAAAATTTTAAAAAAGAGATTGAAGGATTTTAGGAATTAGAAATTTAATTTAAAAATTTTAAAGTTAAATATAAAATTAAAATTTTCATATAAAATACACAATAAATATATGTGCTTTAAAACAAAAATAGATCTAAATTTATTAAAAATAAAACCATTTTTAATTAAGCTTTAAATTTAATTTTGAATTTGATTGTACTAATTACAAATATAAAGGTCAATATACTTTAATATATACTTAATTTTAATTTTGACATGGAATACAATTGAAATCAATTAGTAAAATTAGGGTATAATTAATTTAACTAAAAGTTTTGAATATAACTAAAAATACATGAAAAAATTGTAATTTTTGAATCATTAAGCTATTAATAAATAAAGTATTATAAATGTCTTCAAAAATATTTTAGAAGTCCACTCGCATTAAATATTAAGCAACCGAATTAAGTTAAAGAAAACATCACATAATTATTAGAATTGTTATTGGCAGGCATATAAAAAAAAAATCAGGTTAGATTAATATGTTTCTTTCTTGATTATAATCTATACTAGTAAGGCAACTTGCGTATTGCTGCAGGTTAAATTTATTTAGATTTAAATTTTGATCATATTTTTATTGCAAAATCTTGAAATAAGCAATGTGTATTATGAAATAAAGTGATATCTAAGATATTAAGTTTATAAATTATATAGAAGAAAAGAGATTTATAAAAATATTTAATTTATCACAAATTATAGAAAAGCAGTACTAAATATATAAAACAATTAAAACATCAAGCACTATGAAATTTTCACAAATTCATGAATTATGTATGTTAATTGCCCGTAGTACCCCGTGTTCATAATTTGAGTTTATTGACGCTCAAAATTTTTAGGCTATAACAAAAATGTATACCCCTATGATTTAAATATACCAATTTTGATCATAACACATAGTTGGATACTCTGAATTCTTTTAAAGCCATTATCCTTCAAGCAATTTTAAAATGATATAATCTTCAAGCAATTTTAAAATGATATAATCTAGATTGGATTTTGTTTTTTTGTTTTAAACAATGTTTTAAGGATATTAATTGTCTCGAGAACTAAGTTTTCTTGAAAGAATTACCCCCATGATAGAGGTACACTGTTTCATCAAAGAAGGAACTTCTTTGTAATTGGTTCTTGATAATTTAGTTATGTCACCTAGTCTATTGTATAATATAATTCAATTTTCAATTAAATCATTAATATTTTAACTATACTTGGAATCTCATATAGATCTATTCTTCTCTAGGATTAATCAACCATATTAAAAATAAAAATTGAGTTTTATTTACAATTAAGTATTACAATGAAAATGGCATTAACTAATATTACCAAATTTAACTATTATAGGAGGAGAATAGTAATTACTCAAATGGTAGCAATAGCATTATATCATCTAAACATATGACCATGGGGATGCTTATTACAGGATATCAACTTTGGAACGTCGATAAGCAGCATTGGACAAATAAGTTTGAATCAGAGAAACCCTTATCTTAAATTAACATTGAAAAGTGTGCTGACGAAAATAGCATAGAGATTACCTTGCAGTGTTGAACTTTTCTACTTCTAATAGAAGATGCTCAACTTAAATTATTTGCGCCAAAAATTAATTGAAATGTAACTAACAACAACCATGAAAAAAAAAAATCCTCAACTAATTACAAATGAACAGTGTATAATTTCAACAACTAATCTCACAGGTCTTTTTAGAAGTAGCAAATACACGTTACATTTACATGCAGAATAAAAAAAAGAAATGTTCTCATTCTTATAATGAGTCATATTTGATCGTACAAAAGCATTTGGAATACGAATCGTCTCGTTCTTGGTTATGGCAACATGCCCACAAATGGCACCAATTATCCTTCTCTTTGTTATCAGCAGCATGTAATAAGGTCTCAAATTTAATGAAAAAACCATGAGTTCCGTAATATAATGGATGTGAGAACTCAGATAGACGACCTTGCAAATTCTTGACGCATATCAACTATTCCATAACAAATGGTTAGAAATTTAAGTCCACCACTTGATTTATTGCCTTCATGTATTCGCGTTAGTGGGTCACAACATTCACTTTCTGATTATATTGTAGAATATTCAGTTCACATTGCTTTAAAACTCTCCAAAATATTATGTTCTTGTCTCTTCCTATCATATAATAATTCTGTTGCATATGAAATGAAATTAATTTTGGATCAGATTTATGTCATAATATGACCCCTCCATAATCAATATGAATAATCCATTTTAAGCAAAAATCATCTGATATTTTTATTAATGACCAAATAGGAGCTTAAATAACTTTTACAAATATTAATAAAACTCTAAAAAACTCTCTCTAATTCAGCCTTACAAGTTTTGGGCGACTTTACATTTCTTAAATCTATTAGGATAAACTAATCTCACTTTCACATAAAAACTAAAAACAAATAATCCTATTAGTTGTCATGATATGACCTACGTAATTCTATTAGTTATCATAATTTGACCTAACTAATTTTTAATATTAAAACACTTTATTTAAAGGTTTCTTACATAAATAAATAACTAACTAAAGAATCATAACTAAAAGAAACATGATATTCAGTTAATGAGAAGAATTCTTATGGCAACAAAAAGACAATGTCAACTAAGCAAATCTATCATAAATCTTTCTAATTAAATTGCATAAAATGTGTATTTAGATATTAATTGTTACTAGATTCAGCTACATAAACGCTTTCTTCTTAAGTATTTATTTAGGTATCACTCTCTTGGTATTGCTTCAAAATTAATCTAAATATCCGAAACTTTTTTCTAGCAAGAGTAAACGAATAATCTACATTTCAAGTTAATCCACAAATAATCTAAAAATGTTATTTATAAGATATATTATTCTTATTCTAAAAGGATTGTCACCTACTATTTTTATATTATTGAATAAAGTTATATGTCATATTTTATCAACACATAATTTATAAATATTTTTTATTTATATTCTTAATTATATTTAATTAGAAAATAAATGTATTTTACTAAGTAGATATCATTTATGGATAAAGACTAAGTAACATTGCCAACCAATAGAAACTCTGCTTTTTGAGACAGTGAAATGTGCTTTTAACTTTTTCTGGAAAAAAAAAAAAGAGATAGGCTTTTAACTAAAATATTATTCGGTAGTACATAAACAGTGAAAGGTGCTACTGAGATAGTGAAATGTTAAGGCGGGGTTGTTTCGGATAGATTCTTTATTTTTTATCGGATCATATTTAGGTAGCTGAGATTTTGGACTAATTTGAATCATCTATCGGATCATGCAAAAAAGATTTTCGATTGAATTCAGATTTATTTTTAAAATTAATATTTAAAATTGGATCGAGTCATTTGTTATTCGATTTTAAAATATTAATTTAATTTTTTATCATTTATATAATATTTTCTTATAATTTATTAAGAGGAAACAATAATTTCCTTTTCAAAATTTATTTTTAGTAAGATAGATTTTATATAAAATAAAATTTGATTAAAATTTTTTATTTTATTTAAATGCTTAATAAATTAAATATTTTTTTAAGTTAATGACTATAGGTAATGAAAACAATTGAATTAAGTTCACATAAAATTATATTCAAGTCACATATCATAATATAATTTATTTTCAAACGAATATATAATGTTCAATGATAGAAAAGCACTCACTATTGAAAAATTTTGTATATTGTGATAAAAATTTATGTTATAAAATTAGATTTGTCTTGATATATAATTTTATCGTAACAAAAATCAAATTTATTATAATTATTATAAAAAATACATAAAATTATGATAAATTTCTTTTATGTATTAAATCATTTAAAAAAATTAGAGTAAAAATAATTTAATTGCTAAAAAATTCGAACTTTTATGCGATTGTAAATTGTCTCTAAAAATTTTAATTAAGTGAATTAAACTGTAATTTGATGAATTTATTTTAATCGTACCTCAAGCAAAAAATAAAATTTAGTAAAATACATTTAGATTCAGTTGACTCTTATAATTTTTTAAATTAATTTAATTAAACCTAATATAAAGTTTATGGCTTAATTAATGTACTCATTTTATTTTTTTCAATATAATCTTATTTTTACTTCATTAAATTTATTATGTATTTTGATACGATGAATTTTAATCCTATATTTACAAATTTTTTAAATTTAAATTTATAATTCATAAAATCTTTCAATCTCTCATTTTTTTAAAAAAAATTCTCTCAATTTTCTTTTAAAAAAATTCTCTCAATTCTCTCAATCTCTCATTGTTTCAATTGAGTGTTGTCTTGTAAAAATTAAGTTAGTTTTTCCATTGGAAATTAAAAGGATTGCATAATCCTCAAGGAGGCAAAGTTCATCCTAATTCGCAGTCAGTGGTCTATAATTCGCGACCGCGACCTAGTTCAAGGAAAGGGTGAAACTCGACCAGAAGGATTTGCAGGCATCTTCACTACCGCAACTTATTCAAAGATGGGAGTGCTAAAGTCACAAACGAATTTGAGGTGTGTGTTATGCCTTAGTCGCGACTGTGACTTTCAAAGTGATTAAAGAGGGAAGCCAGTCCACAATCATAGCATGCCAAGTGTCCCAAGTATCCATTGGAGAACAAAATTTGTGAGAGCAACATTTTGGGTAGCGACCGCAATTTTAAAAAAAGAATATTGTCTTTCAAACAGAAGGATTTGCGTTCTCACTCGTGCCCTATATAAAGAAGAATCGCGAACGCGACTTTTATGAGGATTAAAACACAATAACTATATTTCCCTGATGGACCAATGAGAAGCTACCACATGGACTGGCCGTTAGACACAAACGGGTTTTTCCGCCGTAATTTTTACCTCCTCTATGGAAATTTGGATTTCGCGATCGTGATTGACCAATAACAACCTCGACTCTGGCCTAACATTCAATTAATGCAGAATCTGTCTAGCATGTCTTGAAGATTTGTTGAGCTTTAAAGTCTAACGTCTTTTTGGTTGGTATGGGGTATAAATACCCTACTAAGCAGTGAGAAATTAGATAGATAGAGAATTCATTACTTGTGTTAAAGCTCTTAATCTTTTACTACTCATTTTCTTCTCTTCCTTATGAGATTGTAAGTGTTGGGTGTGAGCACTAAACACCAAGTGTAAAGGTTATTGTGTGAGCCTGTAAAAACACTAAAGAGTGGTTGTTGTGTGAGCCTTAAAAACATATAGTGTAAAGGTTGTTGTGTGATCCTTAAAAACACATAGTGTAAAGATTGTTGTGTGAGCCTTGAAAACACAAAGTTTAAAAGTTAGGTGTGAGCTTAGAAACACCATTTGAAGTTAGTGAAACACCCAATTGTAGAGAATTGTAGAGTGGACGTAAGGTCAATTATACCCGAACCACTATAAATCATGTGCCTCATTCTTCTACTCTTCTCTATCCTTTGCTCCTAATTTTTTTTATACACCAATTCAATCCCCCCTTCTTGGTGCCTAGAGCCAACACATTCTTAATAAAATATCTTATGAGCTATAGAATGGTAGAAAACTCAAGATATCATATCTAAGAGTATTTAGATGCATGTGTTATATATTGAATACCAAGGATAATCTTGGGAAATTTGACTTAAAAACTAATGAGGGTATATTCTTAGGGTATTCCACTTCTAGCAAAGCCTATAGGGTCTTTAATAAGAGTTCAATGGTTGTTGAAGAGTCTATGCATGTTATATTGGATGAATATAGTACACTTGATCTTAGGAAAGGTACTTTTTATTGATGATCTTGTAGGTGATTTTGAAAAATTGGAATTAGACCATACTACAAGAGAGGAAGACAAAGATAAGGATGGAGACAAGTCATCAAGAGTAGACAAGGATCCTTAACATCAATAAGAAGAATTGCCAAGTCAAGATTTACCCAAAGATTGGAGATTCTCGAAGCATCACCCTAAAGATTTAATCATTGGTGATACTTCAAAAGGTGTAAGTACTAAATCTCAACTCAACTTTTTAGACAACAATCTTGCTTTTGTTTCTCAACTCGACCTAAAATCTATAGATGAGGCACTTGATGATGAGAGTTGACTGATTGCTATGCAAGAGGAACTCAATCAATATGAGAGAAATAATGTATGAGAACTTGTTTCTAGGCCCAAGGAACACCTAATTGTAGGTTGCAAATGGGTGTTTAAGAATAAGTTAGATGAGCAAGGATTCATCACTAGGAATAAGGCTAGATTGGTTGCAAAAGGTTATAACCAAGAGAAAGGCATAAACTATGATGAAACCTATGCCCACGTTGCAAGGTTAGAGGCCATTAAGATTCTTTTAGCTTATGTATGCCATATGAATTTTAAATTATTTCAAATGAATGTCAAGAGTGCTTCTCTAAATGGTGTTATTGAGGAGGAAGTTTATGTTGAACAACCTCCTAGTTTTGAATCACATAGTTTTCCAAATTATGTTTATAAATTGAATAGAGCCTTATATGGGTTGAAATAAGCTCCAAGAGCTTGGTATGAAAAGCTTAGCTCTTTTCTTTTGAAAAATGATTTTGAAAAGGGAAAGGTGGACATAACTTTATTTGCAAAAAGGCACAAACATGATACATTAATAGTACAAATTTATGTTGATGATATCATTTTTTGTGCTACTAATGAATCTCTATGTGAGGATTTTGATAAATGTATGACTAGGGAATTCAAAATGAGCATGATAGGAGAGCTCAAGTTTTTCCTTGATCTATAAATCAAGCAAAGCAAAGAAGGGATCTTCATCAACCAAGCCAAATACACAAAGGACATGCTCAAGAAATTCGGCATGGATGGATGCAAAGTAGCAAAAACACTAATGAGTGGTACCATCAAATTGGACAAAGACGAATAAGGTAGGACGACTGGTGAGAAGAGATATCGAGGTATGATCGATTCTCTACTTTATCTTACTGCTTTTAGACTTGATATTATGTTTAGTGTATATATGTGTGCTAGATTTCAATCCTCTCCCAAAGAGTCACATTTGAATGCTGTCAAAAGAATTTTCAAATATTTGCATAACACATTGCATTTAGAATTATGGTATTCTAGAGATTCGTCCTTTAGTCTCTTAGGTTACTCGGATGGGGGTTATGCCGATAGTCTTTTAGATAGGAAGAACACTTCTAGAACTTACCAATTTATAGGAGAATGTTTAGTGTCTTAGTTTAGCAAGAAGCAAGTTTGGTTGCCTTATCCATTAACAAAACTGAGTATGTAGCTGCAGGTTGTTGTTGCACCCAAGTACTTTGGATGAAACATCAATTGAAGAATTACGGTAAGGCTGCTGTTCACATTCCCATCAAATGTGATAACATAAGTGCAATTAATCTCTCTAAGAATCTCATCCAACATTCTAGGAGCAAATATATAGATATTAGACATCATTTTCTTAGAGATCATGTCAAAAATGGTGATATTGTGTTAGAAGTTATAGACACAAATCATCAACTTGCAGATATTTTCACTAAACCTCTCAATGAAAAAAGGTTGAACATCATTAAGAGAGAATTAAGAATGCTTGATGATAAATTCCTTAAGTGAAAAGTATGATCTTTTGTTTAATTGCTATGTGTTGGTTATTTGTGATATTTATCTTTGGATGTCTTAATTTTAAATGCAATTGTGCTTTTTTTTTATGTTAATTTGCAAAAATTAAGTATCAACATATTAAGTGGATCACAACTTTAAATGTCAAAATTTACTTTTTCTTTGTTTTTCCTTTTTGCTTGTAATTCATGGTCGCAATTTGTTAACTCACAGTCGCGAATTATAGGTTCATTTTACCTGGCTGACAACTATCAATTCGCAATCATGAATTTTATTCTCCACCGTGAATTCAGTCAAAAATTCAAATTTCTTACCGTTGTACGTTCCGTTTCTCGAGGATTTTTTTGTCCATTACTCACATATTTCGAAATTAGCGTTTGCGATTTTTAATTCGTCGTCACGATTTCTAGTAACTGCCTCACATTAATTTGATTTGACTGCCAACCATTTCCAACCTTTCACCATTCACATTCTAGCCATTTCTAGCCATTTATACACCTTTTCTATGCCTATATAAACCCCCTAAACAATGACTTTCATCATCACTTCCTATACCAAATCAATATTTCTTCTCTCATACTCTCAAATATCTCCAAAACTTCCTACCCTATCCAATAGCTCCTAAGAAGGCTTTAAAAGCAGAGAAGGGCAAAGCAGTAGCCCAACCCTTTATACCTTTAGCCCTACATCAGATGAAAAGGATTATAAAAGAGGAGAAGGATCGCTATAAGGCTAATGCATCCAAGATCATCCTTCCAAATAAAATCCCTTATACTTTTCTTCTAGAGTCTCTGAGGATCAAATATGAGATCCACACATATCTCTCCAATTTGGGATGGAATGAATTCATCTTTTGGGATGAGCCCAGATATGAAGAAATCATGAGAGAGTTTATGTGCACTGTGACTCTAAGCTGCAGAGTTTTATCCTGCGTCGGACAATACGGGTTAGTTTTTTGTGCATTTGGAGATCCTTACTTTATAACTTTCAAACAATTATCCAACCTTATAGCATTCCATTCATTATCTCTGCACTTGATGTCATTTACTCTAAGTTTTTGTCTGAAGTTTCTATTGAGACCAAACATAATACCAAAACATCCTTAGCCAAATACATCAAAACCCTTCCTTTTT
>CATIWR010199482.1:0-18933 GCA_949677035.1 Omphalea diandra | reverse complement strand
CATTACACCGATGCCTGCAACATGGTGGTCGAGGCCTTTGGCCTTGATGAGAGGGACTTCAAATCCCTCTCAAGATATTGAGACGTATTTCAATATTAATTCTCTAATTTTTGTGTTGGATTGTGACATCCTTTAACCAGTGGCTACTCATTTCTTCACTGACAAACTAACCATTATGTTTGATAAAAAAAAATTTATTGACATTAATATTATAGAATAGTAGATGATTGTCCGAAACATGTTTTTAAAGTTTCATTAAAAAAATATATAATGTTAATATATTCCTCCTTTTTATTTTTTTTAATAGACCAAAATATGATAGATGAAATAAAAATTTGAAAAAAGAAAAAGTCAAGAGCTATTATTATAGGGAGTTTTTATTTAGATGGTGTTTGATAAAAGTGAAAATTAGGTTCAGAAAAATTAAATGCTAAGTAATTTTAGTACTGAAAATTTAAGAGTAAAATAATTTTAGTATTGAAAATTTTAAGAGTTCAATAATAATTGAATATCAAATTTTTTAAAAAAATCAAATCTAAGAGATAAGTTTAAGATAAGATAACTATATATTATACAATAAATTATCATAATTTTTAATTTTAAATATTTAAAACTTAGTTATATCTTATCAATATAAAGTATTGTGATAATAAATGATGATGATTATGGTGAGAGATGTATTAATAAAATATATCAAAATAGTGAACTTTATTCCTTTATTAATCTATTAAGTTAAATATCAAATTAATTAATTATTTTTTTAAAATTAAGTGTTTAATAAAAAAAATATTGCTAAACTCGCTTAAAATTTTAAGAACTTAAAAAAAACTGTTATCAAATAATCTTAAAAAAAATAAGCGCTAACTACTTTAATTTTAAGTGCTTAATATAGTTATCAAACAACCTCTTATTTTGGTTAGTAGTTATGGACTTATGAAAGATAAAAAAAAAAAAAAATTTAATTATATATAAAAGAAAATGAGAATGTAATATCCCTTAATTTTGGTAAATATAAATATAATAGTTGCCAAAGTAATAATAATAATAATTTAGAATTATATACAAAATAAATATTTTATTTTATTTATTTTAAATTAATTTCTATAGAGATTTGATTATATATATATATATATATATATGGTTGTACTCATATGAAAATAAAATAATATTTTATAGAGATGAATTTTGAGAGTAAGGACTAAAAGTACAACAATTTAGGACAGTGACCGACACATAAATTAATTATAAATATATTTCAAAAGCAATTGTCAAATTTATAAATATTTTCATATTAAGAAATTTTAAAAGATGGACACAACATATATTATGTATTATAATTACCACTTATCTGAAAATTCTAGATATAAGTTAAATCTAGACATTTCAGAATATGAGCTATGTCAAAACACAAAAAAAGATAAACTTAATTGCCAGAAGAAGGATCCAAATTTTTTATACAATTATAATGACAGTACAATTGATCCAAGTATGACACTCACTTATTTAATTAGAGGGAGGTCAAAAAAGTAATGACTCAAACTTAAGGAATCAATTAGGAGGGGCAACCAAAATAATTTATAATTTATATATTAATTTTCATGAATTATAATAATAATGCCATGTCAAAAATAATTCTAACATAAAAAATTCTAGATTAAAGTGTATTGAAAATATTTAATTAATTAAATTAAATTATAACTATAAGAGTATATATATTAATGTAAACGGATTCTAAGTAATAATAATAATAACAATAATAGCACGGCGAAGCACTAATTGTGCAGAGATAAGTTTTTGGAAACAAATTCATATCAGGACGAATTGAACAAGGACAGTACTAGCTGCATAGAGGTGATTTATTTGATAAAATAGACGCTTGAAAAGATTATTGGACATTTCCAAAATACTGTGAAGATATCATATTATGAAAATTTTGAACAATATATCAATATAATAATAAGATGAACTAAGTTATTAGGAGAATAATAATAATATAATATTAGAATGGCTAAAACATTATAAGATACATGGTACAATTTATTATTATCAGTGATATTTGTATTGTAGTACACTCATCATGACCAAAAAATAGATAAATAAAATTTAATGAAAATATAATAACAATTCTTTAAGCAATGGTACAGTAGCCATATACATGAGGAATATGACCAATGTGATCTTTACCGGAAAATAAAGACAAGTTGATGGCAACGAAGGGTAAAAAGTTTGGCAGCAAATCCATATGCCAGAGAGAAATAAACCAACAAATTTCATACCCATGATACGAATATTTATATATAACGAGCTTCTTTCTCAACATGGCATTTATCGTACTTTCCTTGCTCAGGAAGAATCACAATTAATGAAAAGGAGAGAGGTAATATCTAATTTAATATTGCAGAAAATCGCAGAGGAAAACTTAAAAGCATGGTAAAGATAATATGAATAAAGGAAGGACACAACAACGAATCGCAACTTAAACAAGAGATTATGATAAGAATATCAAGATTACCTTATACTAAGTTGGTTGTGGAGAATATAACGTGTTTACTATTTAAGAAGTGAAAACTGACGGTGAGAGTGATAGCTATAAAATTTAGAAACACTCCTCTTTTTTTTTTTTTTTAAAAAATATCTCTTTAGTATAAAATTAAGTCTCTATAGAAATTAATTTAAAATAAAATAAAATAAAATATTTTTTTGTGTATAATTCTAAATTATTATTATCACTTTGGCAACTATTATATTTATATTTATCAAGATTAAGGGATATTACAGAGAAAGACAAAATATTCTATATGTTATGGATAATATAGATTGTGTTTTGTAATAGTGTATGATTGAATTTGTGCATTTGAGAGATTAATTAATGAGTGTATTTGTTGATTTTAATTGATATATTATTCTGTATAGTAGTTTTATGCCAAATACATTAATTTGCATTTGTATCAACATCAACTTAGTTTTCCTCAAAAAAAAAAAAAAAGAATTTAGTGATAGAGGCATAATAAATGATATCAAAATTTTGAAATGATCCTGGCTAATTTAGTTGATGGTGGAAGTTCCTACTATAAAAGTAGCATATGCATAAATAAAATTGTTAATGACTTAAGGTTTAATGAAAAGTTTAAATTAAGGTAGAGTTCTTTATTCATGATCATGTAATTGATAAACAATATGAAGTTATTATAGTTTTAAAAAATTCCATGACTGTATATTGAAATATTATTATTTCTCAATATATTTATAATATTGAAAAGATAATTTTTACATATCTTTCAATATTGTTATAAAAAAATTATAAATAATTTTTTTTAGAAAATAGTTTCATATATAAATTCTTATCCATAAAACAATCAAAGCCTGGCTATTTTTCCCTAGTTCTTTCACATGGTTTTTCTCTTGATCCATCTCACCTATATTTTTCACATTTGTGGTAATTAAAATTTTTTTTTTGATAAAGTGGTAATTAAAAGTTTGGTAAGCCATTGAGTGTAAATTTGCCTCGATTAACAACACTTTATTTTCAAAAAAAAAAAAAAAAACACTTTATTTATTACAATACAATTTTATTAAATTATGGTTGAAAGAACTAGGAGAACAGGGAAAGTGATGCAGAGCCCATATGAGTAGGTTGCATTTGGTGAAGGAAGAAAGCTGCGATTTCCATGCAACCGAAAGTGGGTTTGCATTCTAAATCCCAAACAAACACCAAATAAACAATTAATAAACCAACAAACTACCCATGTTCTCTCCACATTTTGAATCTCACTAATGACAAAAACCAATGCTAATTTAACGTTCACTTTCAATCGTATTAATTCACTTGCTAACTTTCTCACTTCCTGGATCCTACACTTTCCCTCACTGTCATCCACTTCAAACTTTTCTTGAGAAAATTCTCCATTTTCCCAAGAACGTGGTGGACATTTTCAAAGTTAGGAACTTTTTGCCTCTTAGAGAACTTTCTTTCGTCATAAAGTTGTCATTTTTCCTAAGAAAGTGAAGTGGGCAAGAATTTTTTGTTGTTGTTGGTTTTGTATGATTAGAGAAATGGGGGAAGAAGTGTTGGTGAGACCAGGGAGGTCTCTGGCGGAGACTCCTGCTTATTCTGTTGCTTCAGTTATTACTGTGTTGGTTTTTGTTTGCTTCATTTTTGAACGTTCAATCTACAGATTTGGAAAGGTTAACTTGTTTAGTTGAGCTTTCTTGTTCCATAAGTATTTCTTTGCTTAAATAAATTTCAAAAGGTTATATAGCAGCCAGGAGGACAGCAACTCTGTAAGAGTGTTCTGTTTGGTTGCTGAGAAAATGTGGGAAAATGCAAGACATGGTGTTTGGAATCAATGATGATTCTTTCATTTAGAGCCCAAGACAGAATTCATGGAGTTTCAAATGTTGGAAAGAGGAGCAAATTTTGTTACAATGGCATGTTTGGTTGCTGAGAAAATGTGGAATTGATGAAAGAAACTAAGCTTTGATTTCGGAGTTGGGACCCTCCAACATTTTCTGCCTTTTTTTTTTTTGTGTGAGCTTAGAGATTTTGTTATATTCCCTCTATTTAGTTTTTTGCATTTTTTTTTTCTTTTGGTATGTGCAATTGATTTTGGCCTTAGTTTGGGACTTAGAAACGTTAAAAGGAGTTTCTTGATGAACTTGAAACCATATGAAATACTTCAACTTTTAGTTTGCTATTACAAATGGGAATTATAATTTTTCAATTAGGGGAAGAAATGTCTGATTTTTATGGGTTTTATGTACAGTGGTTGAAGAAGACAAGGAGGAAAGCTTTGTTTGCTTCTTTGGAGAAAATCAAGGAAGGTGAGCATTTAATCCATTGAGAGGAAGTCAGGAACGATCATTTCTTGCCTGTTCATTACAGGAATCTTGGACACAATTTCTAAGTTTGGGTCTTGATTTGATAAGTTTTATATGTGCACTACACATTGTCATGTTTTAGCAGGTGTAACTTCCAAATCTAAACATCATGCTCTTATTAGAATTTGGGTTTTAATCTCCATGTATTTTACTTCTTTTTTTGCCAACTTCTTCTTGTTAGAGCTGATGCTGCTTGGGCTTATATCTTTGTTGTTGGCGCAATGGGCACGATGGATATCTGAGATTTGTGTAAATTCATCTCTTTTCAGCAGTAAGTTCTATCTTTGTTCAGAGGAGGATTATGGCATGCTGGAAACTATCTTGCTTGAAAGTTCATCATCTTTTATCAATACGACTGATATTCCTCCCAAAGGGATAACTACTTGAACATCTCATCAATGTGGTGAGGTAAATTAATTTACCTCTTTTTGTGCTTGGATTTTATTAAGGTCTCATAGTGGGTGAAGCAGTTACAATAATTGTGATGGGTGATTGCATGGTCATGAGCAAGGTATGTTAAGTACCATCATTAGGTTGAAAGTCAGGGATCCAAAATAAAGGGGTATCAATAATTCTAACAGCTAGGATGTCCTGATATCTCTCTGAAGAAGACATATTTTTCTGTCCACAAATGTTTAGGGCCCTGTTGCCTGCTGGTGCAAGAAATGTTGCAATGCCGATTTAATGAAGTTACTCCTGTCACTTGTGTCTGGTCCCTTGAGATGCCATGCTTGGTCCATATCATTTTGCAGCTCGTAATTCTTTCTGCTTTAGTGCAAAAGTTTATTTCTGTTGTGTTCTGTCTTCCTAGATTTACAGTTGGAGGAAATGGGAAAACCAAGTCAGCTTAGTGCCTGATGGGAGTTTACAAGGTGCACAAACAAAATGATGAAAAATAAATTGATTATTGGACTCTGTCTTATTTAGTTGCACCTTTCAACTAATAGAGTCTTGGCCTATTTTCTTCAAGTATAGACCTCAGAGCACATTAACGAATTTCATCTTTGAGGCCATGTAACCATTGTTTGTGCAACCCATATTGCGAATCTAGTCCAGAAACTCCAAGCTCTTTATAACTAGTGTCAAAGGGGTCAGTGCCATTACAATGCTATGATGTCGTCTAAGGTTTGAAGTCTCTGCACAAGAAGGAAGCAATTCAAGATGTCAATCAACGAATGATGTTTCACACTGCTGACCACATAGATAGCTTATAGCCTCATAGTAACAATTTAATTTGGCAATTCGTTTTGGACGCCAGAGATTCTTTTGTCTCATCATTTTCTAATCTGGTACAATAACCAATGTAGCCTTTAAATTCATTTGCAGGGTAATCTTCTCACCTCTTTAGTCCTTAAATTGCCAATAACATTGTACATCTACAATCAGGTGCAGACTTGCAGTCCTTATTACTTTCCTTTTTTTTTTTTTTTTGGTGCAGAATGCCTTTGAGATGGCGACATTTATCTGGTCCTTGCTAAGTTTGTATCTGACTTTTTACTCTGTGTGAATCTGCAGTACTAATAAGAATACGACTGTAGGTAAGACACAGATGGTAGAAAGAACTCATTGAGGCATCTTCGCACTTTCAAGCACTCCTTTTTTTCCACCTTATTAAGAATAACTCTTTATCCATATTTATTTACAGTGTAGTTTAAATATTGTCAATTATGCCAAATGCAACTGTTTTTGAGTGAAATTACTCCCTTTATGTGTCAGTGGGGATTCAAGCAGATCATGCTTCATGAAAAACCATTTGATGGTAGTTATTCGGTTAGCTTCCGGGAATGTTCCTTCGTTAACTATGCACTTCCATCTTTTGGATATCCATAGAGATTCTAATTTTGTCATGCTTCCACAGTAGAACAATGATTCATCTTGTATGCACAATGAATGCAATTATGATTTGCTAATGCAGGAGTTCTGGTGTAACTAAAGCACAGTTCCTCTGAATGTAATTGTCACTCAGGTTTGCCGCACTTCTTTAGAAGTAACATTCATGTTTCTCTAGTATAGTTCTGATATGAGTATTTTTCCCTTATTAACATATTTTTTTTCATAACTGCATTTTACATAAGCTAACCCTGTCATAGCCCTTCGATTAGGATCAGCTATCATAAACACGCGAAAGATATCCATGAGTAGGTGAATAGAAATCATCTATTGATTAGATAACTGAAATGCTAATAATTTTGAGACTTCAGATGGGATCGCGATGCAAGAAAACCTTAGTTGCTGAGAGTGAGAGAGTCACTACACAGCTGGTGTAGAAGAGTGAAAGAGAGGTCAAAACGCGAATCTGTGCATTCAGTCACAATAAGGTCAGTGTGTTCGCTTGATACAACAATGGATGAAGGAGACAAAATCACAGTTGCATCAGGAAGTATATCGCGGTCATCTTCGTTGGCCTCAATGTATGAGGTAACTGTAGCAGCTCCTGAACAGGCTGAGACTTCAAACCTTCACCAACTTGAACTCTGCTCATGGATTGAAGAGTATTTAAATGACAGTATATCACTTCCTCCTACCATTGATGAGGAAGCGGATACAGGAATCAGAGAAGAACCAAAAGTTGAGACTCTCTTGGAATTGTTTGGAAGGACTTGATTAAATTGTTATTTTAACTTTTGCTTAATCAGCTTGAAGTTCATCTTCAGCTTTCAAGTCAGAGTTGCATCAACCTTTTAGCTTAATGCCACATCTTGTCTCAGTTGAGATGCTTCTAGGTTGGATGCACATTCTGAAACAAGTGCTGGAATATACATTTGTGCTCTTTGCAACAAAATTGCAAGTCTTAATTGTTTACAATACTTAATCACATAAACCAACAATCTAAATGGGTTTACACACACACAACTTTGCAAACAGGATCGAACTAAATTTGTTCTATCTATTCTGATTCTTCACTTATAATTCAACTGACATAAGTTGAACCCCGGTCTATGGATTTGCCAAATCCTCTTGGGACAAACATGGACCATTCACTTGTGACCTTAATTCAGTAAATGGGAATAATACAATATTGGCACTGAGAAGGACTAGTACATAGTAATTCACTTTGCCTTTGAGTGACTATCATGCATTTCAAACAGAAAACATCCATGGCTTGTGTTCGATAACAGATTAACATCCATCAATTAATCAGGCAAAAAGCATTACCCTCCTTTAATATGGATCCATCTAGAAATGTAATCCATCGAGACCTATGGAAATTTTACACAAACCCTCGAAGATTTTCAGTGATATAGGGTTCAATTTTAAGGAATTCATAAAAATAGTTTTTCTTATGTTCATTTCAGCATTGTAAACCTATTTTAAAACATGAATTTCAATTCAATTGTCTTATAGCATTATATTAAAAATATCTATAATTTATAAAAATACAAAACCATAAAAAAAGATTCAGGATAAAAATAGAATTACAATTTCAAAATTGAGTCAATGTATTATTATTAATAATATGAGATCAGTTTTATATTAATATTCTATATTATAAAAATACTTTGTTTTATATATATCAATATAATTATTTATAAATAAAAATATCTTTATTTTTAATTAAAAAAAGTTAAATGCTGCTCAATAAATGAAGAGGGAAGAACCCACTTGTCCAACTAATATTTTAGAAAAATTCTATGCTTATATTGGGTGTAAGTCCTTATTTCATACACAAAACCAATAAGCAAATAGCATAGAAAAAGATTCTCCATAACTATTCGTTTATTATTAATTCAAATTCTTTTAACATAGAAGAGGTATTTTATTTATCTATTATTTACACAAACATTGATGGGTATACACGCAATAAAACATAGATTTAAGCTTTCATATGCTGACAATAATTTTTAATTTAATAATATGAGAATTGCGAATCGAAATTATTTTTTATTAAATGTGATATTAATACTAAATAAAATGTGTAAAAGATAGATGGATGTGAAACACTCATCAAAAGTAAAATTTATTAAGCTACACAAACCATTGTTTGGTAACAACTCTCACTTAACACGACTAGTTAAACCAAGCCAACACTCTGAAACCAAGAAATTAAAACTCTAATATGCTAATTAATAAAGTTAAACACATGCATTAATTAACTAACTAATATAATTAACCAGCAAGTTCCTCCTCCTTGTGTGTCGCAATGGTAACATCAGAGGTAGGATAAGCAATACAAGTGAGCACAAAACCAGCACCCATCTGCTCCTCATCAAGAAAGCTTTGATCACTTTGATCAACACCTCCTGCTACAACTTGTCCTGCACAAGAAGAGCAAGCGCCAGCCCTGCATGAATATGGCAGGTCAAGACCAGCTTCCTCTGCAGCATCAAGAATATAAGTATCATCAGAACAGCTTATTTCCTTTTCACCCTCTGGTGTTATTAGCTTCACTTTGTATACTGCCATTGCCTTAAATCTTCCTCCACGGTTGGATTTCAGGCCAAAAAGGGAATGCCCATTATTGGGGAGTGCACGTAGGCTAGTTGCTGGTTGTCGGTGGTGGAAAGTGGTGGTGATTATGGCGGTGCAAAGGGTGGCTGTGGTGGCCATTAGTGGAGATAAGAGTCTCTGTCTTTCTTGGTGTGGAGAAGATATAGTGAATGAGTGGCGCTGATAAAAGCAAGGCTCGTAGAGGTGATATCCTTAGGATATGGAGAGGATGAAGTGACATGGTACCATATCTGCCACGTGGCAGCATTTGTGGCTTACAATATCATTTCATTATCACCACATGAAATTTCGGTGAACGTGGGTTTTGTGATAGAAATATTTTCGTTTTTTTATCTGGAAATATTTTTGTTAATTAATAAAAAAATTCACCTAATATTAGGATTCATTATGATTGTACTTTGAAGGTTATTTTAATATACGAAAAATTTTAATATAAATTGAGTTTATTATATTAGATGATATTGTCTAATTATAGAAAATTATTTCAAATCCATATTTAAAATATATGATGTAAATCCTTTCTTATTGGATTATTTACCATCTTATATAGCAACCTAATTCACAAACAAATTTTTCAATACACTACTTTATTTCTCATTTTATAAAAATAAATTTAATTATTCTTATATTTTATCATTGTTAAAAATAAGGTCCTTTTATACAAATTTTAATTTTTTATCTTCGGATATTATGAAAGTATGAAATAGCGGACCAAAAACGATCGAAAGGAAAAGGAGTCATCATCGTCAGTAAGGGTATTGCAGCAAAAGGAAGAGAGAAGCGGGCAACTGTACATATTATGTGATAGTTTGTTTTAATGGTTGTAATTTAGATTGTGATAAGATAATTTGAACGATCTCTTCCTAACAATTGATGGTTGTGATTTAGATCTGTTCCTAAAAATTGATGGTTATGGTTATGCTTTAGTTTTTTATGCTAATTTGTTTATAGTTTCAATTGATGTTGATCTATTTTCACCCAAACACTTTCAATTTCAGTTGGAATTATGCCATTTGACAGATTTCTTGCTCCAAGTTTGATGATATCTTATTATTTGTTTTTTAATTTTTCTGTTGAACTACGAAGCCCAAGTAATGATGAAACTATAGGTCCATTTTTCTTGTTTTTGGGATCATCGTCTTCTTTGATAAGAGATTGCTTGCCATGAGAAACATCCTCTTCATTAAGGAGTGAGTCTAACTATTGAGCCAAAGTCCATCATGTAATTCTTCAGGAAACACCAAAAATTTAATCGAATTATTTCATTTGATGCTAGAATATATATATATATATATATTAGATTTCAAAAGTGAAATCATGTTATTACTTTGAGCCTCCTCTCTCTCTCTCTCTCTCTCTCTTAACTCTAGGGTTTTTTTTTTTTTAGGTTTAATTTGTGATCTATTGGTTCAGTTGTTGTATCATTCTTTTCCTTCATTTTTTTTATTGTTTATTGTTTTTAATAAATTTAAATTTATCATTCTATTGATAAATTTGTCTTTTACTTTTCTTTTTCTCTATTAATTGAAATTGTATATCTTTTATGATATTTTATTTCCTTGATAATTGATTTATTCTTCTTTATGAATTTCTTTTTTTCGCTTTTTGTAGGTACCTTCTTCTTTTATGTGGGTATTGTTTTTTGCTTTCTAAAGAAAAATGGTATATATTGATATTGAAATATTATTGATATGTTTTGTGCGATAATTATGATTTTTCGAGACTCAGACAATAATTTTATTAAAAAGCTCCATTTATAATAATGTTATGACATCAAAATAATTTTGAAGTTGTGTGAAAGAGATTTTAAGTAGTGAGTTGAATTATTCTAATCATTGTGTTAGATTTATTAACAATTTTTCAATACTAATATCTTGAATTGTAAACACTGTATGACTTTTAATTTGAATAAATGATATTATTTTATATAAAAAAATAAAATTATAATAAATCATAATATTATGATCACAAAGTGGTCAAATTTTACACTACAATACTAGATGCAACACTCTTCATTTGTAAATAATCAATGTTTTTAAAATCGAAATAATCAGTAAATCAATTTTCAATTCAATCAATTTAGTCAATTTGATCGATTTGATTTAATTGATTTAATAATAAATAAAATTTAAAAAATATTATTAAAATAGCTTTAATTAATATATAAATATATTTATAATAATTAAAAATATAAAAATAATATTAAAATTCAATCCCAATCTAATCAAGCATATCACTAATTCAACTTTTAATTTTATTAGTCTAATCTATCAGTCCGATCCTATAAACACTGTAAATAACGGGAAATTGCATGCCTTAATATGGATACTTTGTGCAATAACAGCCTCAAATGAACTAAACTTGAATTTCCTCTCTAGTCCGTCCAGTGAAGTTGGTTTATGTTCACATTAATGGTTGCACAGCTGCATTTCGATTCATGTTTACTAAATACCAATAATTGTCAAGACTTGGATTCCCATAAGATCGATGAAATATATGGCATTACAAAGCATTTGAAGAACAAGAAACATTTTGCGAATTCAGAGATTACTCATATGAATAATTGAAAGCATTATATTCTATGAATGTATGTAGAAGTACCCACTCCAATAAGATTGAATGCAAATCATATTGAACATTTAGTTTTTATACTCGGATTAAGATGATATATATGGCCAATTTTCTTTTAAATTTCCTTGTTCAAAAAGAAAATTTACAATTGAATCCTTATCCTTTTTAAAAATGAATTAAACAGTCAACTTTTTCCTCAGCTTGAAGGTTAAATAAATTTTCGTCCTTCAGTTTTTATTCTCAAAGGAATGTTGTAATTAAAACCTTACGAAATTCATTAAGCTAAAAAAGGTTTCATTTGTGACTAAAAACTTTATAACAACACTCATCGATTAACAAGAAACATAACAATCATTATGCCCTGAGGAAGAAACCAAGCTAACCCCATAAACCAACATACTTAGAAAATAAGGAGGAAAGAAAGGAATAATTTGGAGGGTGTCAAATTACCCACATTAATTATTAACTTAAGCAACAAGATCTTCCTCCTTGTGTGTCACAACGGTACAATCAGAAGTAGGATAAGCAACACAAGTGAGCACAAAACCACCTGCCATCTGATCATCGTCAAGGAAGTTACCATCAGATTGATCCACGGATCCTACGGTGATTTTCCCAGCACAGGAAGAGCAAGAACCAGCCCGGCATGAGTATGGCAGATCAATACCAGCCTCTTCAGCAGCATCGAGAATATATACATCACCAGGGCAACTTATTTCCTTTTCACCCTCTGGTGTTACCAGCTTCACTGTGTATGCCATTGCTTTGAACCGTCCTCCACGGTTGGATTTCAAGCCGAAAAGAGCTTGTCCAACGTTGGGAAGAGCACGTAGGCTGGTCACCGGCTGCCTGCGGTTGAATGAGTTGCTAACCATGGCACTGGTGAGGGTGGCTGTGGAGGCCATTTTTCTGGTTCTGTGAAGGGCTGGAAATGAAAAACTCTTCCTTATCAGTGAGGTGCGTAGGGCTCAGGGGAGGGAGCGCTGAGTCGCGTAGATAAATGAAAGGAGTGTGGAGATAGTGTGGTTAAGAAATGGACGCGGTGAAGTGGCAAGGAATCCTATCTGCCACGTGGCAACCTTTTGTGGCTTGCTTATCTTTGCATTATCACCGCACAGAATTTGGAGACCGTGGCCGCCACAATCCTACGACCACAAGGTTCTTCCATTACTTCTGGCTTACATAATTTTATCTCAAACATTTTTCAGAAAATATTGAGCAAATAAATTTTTAAGTATCATCCAGAAAATAGAACCGAAATCCACAAGATTTAACTACATTATTTCGACTACAATCCTTTTATCTTCATAAATAGAAGCATAGAAACATAACTTCTACCACACTTAAAAATCATTATTTGTTGAGAATAAAGATACAGTGGAGGGTCGAAAAAATACAGAATTACTATCGCGAGTAAAATAGATGAAATCACAGCCTCTGAATTTGCATGGAATTCAACATCCCTGTTGTCCATTTAAAGAAACTGTTTCGTATTTCAAATAAATGGCAGCATTGTCAGTTGGATTCAAATTCACCGTATACCACTTACTTATCTTTCCAAAATCTTCCAATAAAAATAAGCCTAATGACATAATACATGGCAATGCGAAGTATTTGATGGAAATAATTGATGAATACACAATTATTAACCATAAAACTCATTTCTCTTCGAACTTGCCCCAGAAAAGTATCTATCTCCAAAGATGAGCAGACAACGAAACAAATTCAAGGGGAATTAGGCATTAGTTATTACATAGGGCACCTATTTGTAAAACAGAAAAGAGAAAAAAAAAATTTGACAGGTTTGATATACTTTGCTAGCTTCACAGATTATAATAACAATCTCTGAATTCTAAATTAAGGATTTCACTTGCAGCCGGGGTGAAAAACCAAAAACAATATCAGGGCTTCCCCTAGTCCAGAGAAAGAAGAATACTTCCCATCTTCAAACATTTTGATTCAACCGTTGCTTGGCTGGCCCCCATTGCATGACCAAAGGCTTCCTAAAAAATTATTCTTGATAAGAATGTGCCTAGAGAAGCTCCCTGGTTTCTTTCCCTTCAGTGAAGTTTTAGTCACACTTGATGTTTCTGTAGATCCTCCTCACAAACAAATTAGAGCCCAAATAGCCAACAGCTCCTGCATACAAAAAGAAACATATACTTAAATAGATGTCCAGAAGAAGATTTCTTACTGTTCAGGCCATCTGTTCAAGTTAAAGCAATTTCAGTCAGACTTTTATAGCTTCCTTTTTCGTTCAGGCCCATCCTAAACTTAATCAGGTTCAAGCAAACAATGATATTTGCTAGTTCAAAAGGAGTTTCTATAATCTCCTCAAACCCCAAGATTGTGTTGGGGAAGCAATAGCAGGCAACATAATCATTATTCTTGTTTTCGGCCTGCTAACATTTGCCACATCTTGACAAATGATTGCATTAGTATGTTGTGGCAAGACGATAGAAAACAGTGATAAGTTGGCCCAAAGATCCACACCATGTACATAAATTTTAAACATCAAAGTCCCTACGAGCCTAATGAAATTAACTGATAAAATTAGTACCCAAGTGTTTTTGAACAGACACAAGAAATAGGATATTACATATAATCAACCTAAGGCAAAAGAAATGAATCAATATCCAAGTAATACACAATAATACACTTACCACAGAGGATTCCTAAACCAAGACAAAACATCAAAGTGTAGCCAAAATAGAAGCTTGTTTGGAAGAAGCCTGACATCTTTGTCTTCACATGGTAGTAATATATTGAGTATAAGTACACATAAACAGCTGTTGAGGCGGCTGAGAAAAATGATGTCCATTGCCAGTGGTAGTTCTCAGCATTGAGCAAGAAATATGTCCCCACAATTGTCACACAAACAGTGACAATAATGAGAATCAGAAAAACAAGTAGCATGAAGCCATATACATAGTAGACCTGTCAGGCAGCAAAGGAGTAAAGTTAGCCAAACACTTTTAAGAATTTTGCTTATACTGCATGAAATATGCAAATATTTGCTCAAACACAGAAAGATATATTTCTGACTGCTGATAAATCTTATCAATAAAATAATAAGCTTGGTTTTTCTGCAATCCACAAAATTTCCACACAGAATAAAAATCTGCAAGTAATAGAAGTTAGCTAATAGAAACTGGGATGAGGTACCTTTTGGAACAAAACTGTTCAAGTGAATTGCAGAAAGAACAAGCAAATGTTAAGCTTTCTGATAATATTTCTGACAGATTTATTCTACATGTAATAAAAACTAGACCCTATGCTCCATCGGTTTGAGATGCAACACTTGGACAGATAATTTTGTATATCCTTGCAAAACGCAATTCCCCGCAGTCATAAACCATGTATTTTCAAAATTAACCTAATGTGTGCCAATGACTCAACATCTACCATACATTTAATATGACAGGTTCTGAGCTTCCAAAAGATATCCAAAGAAATACACAATTTGCTTAACAAAAGTAGAATATCATTGTACAGTCTTCTTAAATACCCCAAAAGCAGGTACTATGAATTAGCTACCCATATGTGACATTCATATGCTTTTGTGCTAGTCAACAATGGACTAAAATTCACCTTGTAATTCCAGAAGGATGTGAAGACAAAATACATCTCAATGAATATGCTGCCAAAGGGCAGTAGTCCTCCCATCAATGAGACCACGGATGGTGTGAGGTACCATTTTTTCTCAGGGATTGGGCGGGGAATAGTCTTCACACGGCATGGGTTGTTTGGAGCACCACTCCAATTTCGTCCAACAACTGTGCCAAGAAGTGCTAGAGGGAAGGAAATGAAAGCCCAAATAACGAAAACCACAACCATAGTGCCAAACGGAATAGCTGCTAAAGACCCATAGAATATAGCGATTGTGTTCAAGATGAACCCAATCCCAAAGCACATAAATGGGAACAGAGATGCTGTGAGAATCATCGATTTTATCCAATTTTTACCTGAAACAGAAAAGATCATTAAACAAATATTGACGCAGAAAATATATAAATCAATCAACTAATGGATAAAGTGCATACCACCATGGCGGGAATACATTCCACCACTCACATAACCAGAAATGAATGATGTGAGAGCATAACATATGATGAAAGTTGTGACAATTGCTCCCCTCCTGAACCAGAACAGACAAGTTAACATTACAAGTAAGAAAAATGTCTCTGAACAGCTATGGGGTGCATCTGAGTGATAAAAAAAATGTTCTACAAGATGATAGAACTACAAATATGAAGTTGAAAGGCAATAGAATATGAATCAAGAACCAATATTTATTACTAACACAATTCAAAAAGAAAATCATTAATGGATGCAAAGGTCAAATAACCAGCTCCAACCAAACTGTCAACTATGATAAAGACAGTTGCAAGTATTAACAACTATATCTCAACATACCTAACATATGATAAAGACAGTTGCAAGTATTAAGGACTATATCTCAACATACCCAACATATAGTGTCCCAACAATTGCCAACAAGATGACAAGAAGAACAAGTAGTGCTAGCTGAGCACCAGTTCCAACAACAGCTGAAAGAACAACTAAATTGCGAGGTGACCGGAAAACATCTCCATGAACAAGCTTCCAACCAGACTCCTCACTAACATCTCTTTCCTGACGCACATAATTCAGTGGTTGCCGTGGATGTTAGCATCTATTATGATTGGATGACACGCAGATACACCAGAATTTGTTCTACTAAACAAATTCAAGTTCTCACCAATACAACAATAAAAAACACAATGCATAAAAGAAAAAACATAATATTCATAAGAGTTCATATAAAGGCTAAGCATCACCAGAGACTCAAGATCGTCATCTTCACGTGCGTATTTGGCATAGTCATTTCTAAGAGTCCTCATCAATATCATCGACACCAGCCCAGTGAGAAAGATAACCATCATGAACGAATTGAAAATGGAGAACCAATGGATCTGCATTTTAGGAGATACATATATCATAAAATCCAAATAAAGGAGCAACAGATAATTAAACAGCAAAGAATGAAATAAAAATCACTGATTGAACCAAGACATGGGAATTGAAATTTTCCATCAAAAAGAAATAAAGTATACCTGGTGTTCAAAGAAAGGGTAGTCCAAATACACATCAAAACGACGTGCAAAAGTGACATTAGTTGAAACCCATTTAACAGCATATGTCATGTCCAAAATTCTACCAGCTTCTAAAGGCTTTGGATTGTCTTGTGAAAGATTGACATGAATAATCTGCAAAATAGAACTGTTAATATAATAACAACAGTCATCAATACCCTTTATGACATGGGATTTGCAGAAACACAAACCTGATCTTTATTATATTGCACAGTGATAAGCTTATGAGTGTAAAGGACGTGCTTGCCGTTATCACTATTCTTGTCAGGATGTAACTCACCAACAAAGCCTGAAAGATCAATAAGATATATATTCAAGAATAAAGTTTCAATTCATAATATATGAGGGAGAGAGAGAATAGCGCACAGTTTGATGAATACATACCCCATAATGGCAGGTCATCTGAACTCGCAAGCAGTCAAAGATCAAGTAGCAAAGACATAAGACGGAAACTCATAAGTAACCCTCCATAATAAAAGTTAAAATTATGTGCTCCAACACATAATGCACAACCAAAAATCCAAAATAAAAAAGGAAGAAGCAACAGTAGGAACATGCAATCACAAAAACTCAATCAACAAGTGCTCAAACATACACATAGTGAATATGTAAACACACCCCCGTACATTCAAACCTTAAGAGCTCCGTAGCTGATAATTTAATACAAGTTTGCCAATTGAATAATAAAATTATTTAGTGCTCCAACAGATGTCAATAGAAAGGTGAATCAGATTTACACGCCACATAGAAGTTTCTAAATGTTCACTTGTACTTTTTGTAATGATCAAAATCTAGTAACATTTTTCTCAGCTTGTTGGAACTGAGTACATCGAATATACGTAAAATTCAAGGGAGAGGAGGGGGGAGAGATGACATTCCGCTGACCTCCTTTAATTTTCTAGGACTATTACAACAATAGTCTTGATAATTCCTTATTTATGATAGGATGATTTACTTAACAATTAGAACTTATAAACCATGCATATATTTCTACAAGTCTTTAACTTATCAGTGTCATTTTTTCACTCTTATTAGAATCAAATGAGCACATTTGCACTAATTAAGGAGGCGTCATAATCAGAAATACATTTTAATGTTGTATTAAATAATCCCCATAATCCCCCTCATGTTCATACATCTTCAATTTAGAGAAATGAGCAATTAAATCCAAAGAATGTATTACTACTATCATCATCATCATATCATAAACAATGCATCAATTAGCTTTTCTTTTGGATAACAGCACCATGGTAGGACCAAAGAAAGCTTTAAACAGTTGACCAATTTTTTCCCACTAAAATCAAGGCTCACACTTCCCAGTCTCAGTATTTCTCACGGCAAATTACACAATAATCCTAAAACTGTTCCCTTTCTCACAAATACGTAGGATACAATCTCCAAATTTATAAGTGGACCCCATGTATTTATGTGTAAAGGAAGCATTTTTTTTTCCAAGTATTTCAGGATCACAGAATAATTTCCCATTTCTCACAATATTTTCTTGGAGCTTTGAAAACAGCAGCAATACTTGCATTGACATTTCAATAGGATTTCGTATTGGAATTTACCCATGAAGAATTCAAACCAGTAGTTGTTCTCAATTGCATCCTTAAATTGTTTGGCTTTTGCTTCACTAAGTTCAAGTGAGCAAATGGTACCTTTTTCGACATTCCCTGTTAAAAATAGAAGAAAGATAATTAAAAACAAAAAAAAAAAACAGAGATAAAAATATACCAAAGAAAACCTAACAACGCTACAACATAAAACTTAGAGAATAGTTACATACTCAGGAATTTTATATCAATCTTGCTATCGATAAGTTCATTCCCTCCCAGGACCTCACCAAGGCCACCCCATTTGTGTCCAGCATTGCCAGATGGATGGCAAAATGGAAGGCTGT
>CATIWR010199436.1:0-25703 GCA_949677035.1 Omphalea diandra | reverse complement strand
TGGTTAGAGAAATTAAAAAGTAGTGAGAAAAACTTACACAAATATCCTTAAGGAAGTAACTCATACTATCATCATGGAGCCAGTTATGTCTCCCAAGACCATTCCTCTAATGCCATCGAATTAGCAAAAGATCTAAAGCCTTTACCAATCATCAAAGGGTTCATAGTACAAATTGAGATGAAAATTGTAACATGGTCAATATGCTCATGTACATGAATAGACTTATCCCTAACCTCTGTACCAGTATGAACTCTATCAGGTGCATCCATACTCCTTTATGCCAATGCATGTAAGATTAACACAATGTAAATATCATATACATATATCACATTCATATTACACATGTGTACAAAATCATTTACCCGCTCTGATACCACTAAATATGACATCCCATTTAATAATCATTAAAATTCTCTCTAAGTCTATCCATTGTCATTAAAAGACCTGATTTAAAATTTTTTTCACTGTCTCTTGTTCACCACATAGTAACTATTTACAACAAAACATACATGGATAAATAAACTAAAATACTAATTGACTGCATACTGGCCCAACCTTTATTACACTGCTAAACAACAACTTTGAAATGTATACTGGATGCAATCTTTAGTCTACTCTTCCTGAAAGAAAATTTGATGCAAAAGAGTAAGTTTGCATACTCAGTAAGTAAATGCATAACGATACTTCAATCTCAAATAACATAACAAACATTTAAATATTAATAACTCATCATAATATCCATGCATGAAATAAAGAGTTTTTATTCTTAAATGCCACATAGGCTATCAAATGTTATTACCACACAGGCTGTTGCCACATAGGCTATAGATTTCATTGCCACACAGGCTATCGAATGTTATTGCCATACAGGCTATCGAATGTTACTGTCACACAGTCTATCAAATGTTATCGCCACCAGGCTATCAAATGTTATCGCCACACAGGCTATCAAATGTTATCGCCACACAGGCTATCAAATTTTATCGCCACACAGGCTATCAAATTTTATCGCCACACAGGCTATCAAATATTATCACCACATAGGCTATCAAATATTATCGTCATACAGGCTATCAAATATTATCCCCACACAGGCTATAAAATGTCATTGCCACACAAGCTATCAAATGATATCGCCACACAGACTATCAAATGGAATCGCCACATAGGCTATCAAATATTATAAACATTTCATGAAAATAAATAAATCAAGAGTATCACAATCTTTCATCTATGTATTCCACAATATCATAACTTTAAACAACATTTCATTCCATTGAGAATAAGTTCATGGTATTTAACCAATCATATATACAGTACCATTAGCTATTTACTTACCTCCTCATTTAGGCTTATTCAGTCGTTGATGGTCTCGGCTTATTCCCACTATTATCCTCAATGCCTCGAGGACCTATTTTAATACACCAAATCAATTCATGATGATAAAGTAAGATTTTCATCTTGTTATGCAACTATGGCATGATTCATGCAAGTGGACCTAGTATTTATGCATATTTTCCTTATATGGTAGCCTGAGCTTGCTATACTCTCATAGCAATAACTCCAGATATACTCATCCAAATTCCTTGATTCTTTTTTCAAATAAATTGGACACATAATGATAGAACGTATTCAAATTTCAAGCTAATATCAGACACATAAAAAATGTGGTGAATTTTTTAATTTTGCCTTATTGCAATGTCTTCTTAGTCTGAGTAGGTCTTACATTCTTGGGTGTATCTCAAATTGTACCAATTTAGTCGTAATAATAATCTACCACCAGTTAAAAAACATATAAAGGAACATTTTTCATGTTTACTCGTTGTCTAATTCAATCTATAAAGTCACCAAAACAAAGGACCAAATCTCAGGGTGAGTAGGTTTGTAACATGTTGACAAACAGTCATGATGAAGGGACAATATCTCAACAACCGTACTGGATTTGGCAACAATATTTCACAGGCATGTAGATAAGACATAAATATACAACTTTCAAGTTTATACCATCATAAAATTCTGAATCTATGGCCATCAAATTCTTGAAAAATAGAATTAAAAGAAATGTGAGGTTTCATCCTGGTATAGGGTCAGTCCCAATCAATAAGCCATATCTCTTTTCACAAAGAAAATCAATCAAAACTGATTTAAAGGTATTTAGAGGGGATATAGAGCTACAAGTTTCATGTTTTTCACTTTATCAAAATCAGAATATAAGGCCATCAAAATATAAGAAAACAGAAGACTGAGATCATCTCAGTTTGTATGTGACCCGACCCTACTAAAGGAGTCATATCTCCTTAGACACACAAAATCAAGAAAATATGTTTCATATGCATTTGTATGAGACATAAAACTATAACTTTCATATTTTAAACTTTCCCTAATTCCTCTTCTAGGGTTATGAAATCGTGGGTGCAAAATTCTGCTCTAACAGTAAAACCAACAAAATTAGCTCTTGTTCTCTTGGAGTACAAATTCCATCCAAGAGCTCTACCTCAATTACTCCATAACTCTCACTAACCATGCATGATGAACATGTCATGAGAGGTCAATTTCAGTTGAGAAGAAGATAAATTAACTTACTTATTGTCCCAGAACTAGAAAACCTTAGGACTTTTTCCCTAGGCAGCTCACTCTTCTCCCTCTCCTTCTTCTTCTTCTTCTTCTTCCTTTCTTTCTTTGTTCCTTAGCTATCTCTTTCTTCTGGTATAACACATGCTTTTTACTCAATAATCTGACCATAAATGTCATATGTAAACTTATTATAATAAGATAAAATCATGGTGTTTCATTTCCATTGGTTGGAAGTTCACTTTTCCTCTTTTAATCCCTCTTCTTCACTCCTTAAGCACTTTCATCCATCTCTTACTCCCTAGATGCTCCTTACACTTTTAATTAAGCTTTAAAACACTATTATTTATGATACTATAACATGCATACAACATAAGATAATTTTTCATGCAACTATGCAAACATTACATATATGTTCAAGTGCCCCAAATGTAAGGGTGCAAGTGTCATCGTTATGTTTCTCTAATTCACATGTCTAAAAAAAATCATTTATCCAGGGCATATTTTCAAATATAACATAATTAAATGCATATGATTTGGGTTAAGGGTTACACATAACCTCCTATATTGTCCTTCTCAATGGTTGATTCTCACACTAAGGAACAAGTGTTTGAATCTTCAGCTTCTGAATTTTCAGAAGAAACTGAGGACTTACAACCCTCTAATTAGAGGACCATGGTTTAATTTTGATGATATATCTCTTACAAAATATTGAGACAAATTTCGAGAATTCAGTGCTTAGATAAATTCTCATATTAAAAAGCCAAATATGACTCTCTGAAAAGTCTTAGAGGAATTTGTGATGAGAATAACAAGGAAATTGCAGGATTGCTATATAGTTGTAGATGAGTATTTTGAGCTTCAATTGCTTTAGAGACCTTGAAGCTTTAGAATTTTAGAAAGTTTATATTATGAGTTTGTTGGAAAGGTATTTATATAAATATCACTCGAAATAAGTATTTTAACATGAGGTGTTGCTTATTGCTAAAAAAGTATTTGGATCTCTACTATCAAAGAATGCCTAAGAATTTTTATCAATTGAGAGGTTAGGCAAATCCAGACTTAAAGCTGACCTTTATCACCTCTCTTATTGACTTGTCGGCTTCAGCTATATAATAACTTATTTAACAAAATGATAAAATGTTGAATGATTTGTTATTTAGAGAAATCTACCAAATAATGATACAGGAATTAAAGTGGTTGTGTAATCAAAGGAAAGTGATTAATCAAATGTTGAATAGATAAAAGGACCCTTTTTTGAAGAAGTTGTCTAAAAGGCCAGATTTTCTTATCAAATGTGATGGTGATTCCAAGAATTTTTATTGTCTTTCTAAGAAGATGAAGCATTATTTCAAACTAAAATGGTCAAAGAAGTCCTCATTTAAGAAGAATGGAGATTCTTTAAGAAGAAGAAGTATAGGGAAGAAAGAATGTCAGATAGGTGTATCTGTGTGGCAAGAAGAGGAATTTTGTAAAGAATTGTCTAAACAAACAGCTAATATGATGAAATAAATTTAGGTATCTACAACTATAGATCTAAAAGAAGTACATATTAAGTCTCTATTCTTAGTAGATGAAGAAGCCTCACCAGAGACTATATTTGCTATTCAAGATTATTCATTATCAGAGGAAGAATTAAATCAAGACTTTATTGGGCATTTTCATTTAGCCAATTCAATTATGGCTCTACGTATTTGCAATGCCATGATTCCTATCTCTAGTTATCCTATGAAGATTTATGATCAAATGGAGATTGAGAAAAGTAACCCAATTCCTTTGGCATTCATTCATGTTCTACTAGAAAAGTTCTTTAAACCCATTAATGTTGTAGCTTTTATGGACACAGGAGCCCATTTGTCAATTCAATCTGAAAGTTCTTCCTTCAAGATATTGGAAGCACTATAAGAAGTATTTCAAAGCTGTTACAAGAGAAGTTTTTCATATAAGCATTATTATAACAAAACTCATTACTATTCAATTATTTCCAAATTACTAGATCCATATAAAGTTACTTAGCTGAGCTCATCTAGATAAGGAGCTAGTTGTTGGATTTGATCTTTATTGGAAAACCTCAAAGCCATGAGTTCTTCTAAAGGGGCTTAATTTCAAAAATTATTTCCAACCTTACACTACAATCAATTCACTATTCATGGCCCAAACACTCTCAGACTAAATATTTATAGCTTTTCACTATTGGCACCTTAACACTAAAAAGGGGGGTTGAATTGGTGTATAAAAAATTAAAATAAGAAAGGGACAAGAAGATGAAGTAGAAAAGAGACAAGCAATTTATAGTGGTTCGAGTATAATTGACCCTACATCCACTCCCCAATTCTTAGCAATTGGGTGTTCCACTAACTTCAATTGGTGTTTTATAAGCTTACACCTAACTTACACTCTTTGTGTTTTGAAAAGCTCACACAACAACCGTTGCAATGTGTTTTTTTTTAGCTCACACACAGCCTATGTGTTTTAAGGCTCACACAAAAACCTCTCTAGAGTGTTTTAAGGCTCACACTATAACCTTTACAATATCGTGTTTAATGCTTACACCAAACACTTTTAATCTTACAAGAAATTGAAGAAAAATGAGTAGCAAGGATTGAGAGCTTTGTAGACTCTGTAATAAATTTCTTCTCTTCTTATTTATTATTGTTTGGTAAAGTATTTATACCTAAAACCCACCAAAGAGATGTTAGACTCCATTGCTCATCAAATCCTTAAGACATGTTAGGCAGATTCTGCATTAATTGCATGTCAGGCTGAAGTTGCGGTCGCTACTGCTCATTTGCGATCGCGAATTCCAAATTTCCATATAGAAGTCAAAAGTTGTGGCGAAAAATCTCATTTGTGTCTAATGGCTAGTCCACGTGTCAACTTCCCATTAGTTCTCCCGAAAAATATTGTCGTTGTATTTTTCAGCTAACAAAAGTAGTTGTCGTAAATTTTCTTATACAGGCTATGACTGAGGACGCGAATTCATTTGTCCAAAATTGCAGCTTCCACTTCATGAATTGCGGTAGCTACCAACAAGTTGCCTTCACGATTTTTGTCTTCCAACGGACACCTGGGACACTTGTCAAGCTCTGATTGTGGACTTGATTCCCTCTTGAGGCTTTTTAAAAGTCATGGTCGCGACTCTGGCGCGACATAGATTGTGAAACAGCCTGTCACTTTTGGACTCCTTCTTTTGGATGAGTCGCGGTTGAGAATGGCTCCATGATTTCGCCTGTCTGATTTTTAGCAAGTCTTCTCATGGATTACGATTGTGAATCTGAGATTGCAATCGCGATTTACAAGTCAACTTGGAGTTTAAGAACTCCATCCAACTCCACTTGAAAAATATACTAATATCTGCAAAACAACACTTAAGTAAACCATTAATAGTGATCAATCTCCTTTGTCAAGATCAAGAGAGTTCCTAGACTTAAGATTAACCATCCTAGTCCAACAATCTCCTCCTTTTTTATTTTGACAACTTAGATTTATCCAAAGTGAAAATAAATGCAGAAATATGGAGTTGAAGTTTATTCATGAATCAATTAATACTTAAAATAAAATTTCTAAGTATAACACTTAATCAATCAAAGAGAATTGTTGAAAAATTTCTAAGTATGATGTTAAGATGCTCCCCCTTAACTTATGCTATATTTGTAAGTTATTCTCACTCCCCCTTAGATGTTATCTCTCCCCTTTGATATTTTTCACTCTTGATTATATCTCTCCCCCTTTGGCAAGATCAAAAAGAGAGTAAATCATAAGGAGAAATGAAACAAGCATAAGTGTACTAAATGAGCAAAAACAATGTAAATCATAAAGTTAAATTGCATTAAACTCATAAGACATGTATTTGCAAAGAAACACATTTTTATTTATATATATTACTATAGGAGCACAAAAGTTTTGAAACATAAAATAAATAAAATCAAGAATATACAAAAGATCCCTAAGATTAGAAGACTGGAGAGTCATCATCATCTTTGAAAGTGTCTTCCTCTTGCTATTGGATGCTTCCCTCTACCTCATCCTCATCCTCCACATCTTCATTGCCATCCCCATCTTGAGTATCGTCAAATTCGGTGAAGTTCGAGAGATGACAAGGTGGAACTCCTAGGTTTTCTTGAAGGTCCATCATATCACTATAAAGGTGTGAGAGGAAAAAGAACCTTATCTTCATCATCCTCATAAGTTTGTCCAATTTGTTGTTAATGGTGGAGAGGGATAATTTAGACTTTGACTTGGGAGCAGGAGGAGGAGGAAGAGGAGGAGGAGGAGTAGAGATTGTACCTTCTTCTAAATGAAGTTTCTTCCTTTTAGAGGCTTGTGAACTCTCCATCCGTTTTAGCCCAAAAGCACTTAAGGTATACGCGTAAGTATTTGGATAGATGGTTTTGGCGTTGATCAAGTAGTTTAGGTATAGAGAGTTTTAGGAAAGAAGGTAGTTCTTAGTGAGGAATTTTTCCTTTTCCTCATCAAGTGCACCAACAAACCTATAGATGGTTGTGATGTGGGAGAGCAATAGAAATTGGTTTTTTAGCTTGTACTCATATGAATCAGTTGATTCACAAAGTATCAGCCAGATTGGATTAGTTTGTTTTTGACAAGGCAAAACAAGAATGCCAAGTCCTTTTGGGAAAACTTCTCATTACCATCACCTCTCATATTGATTGAAAAGGTGATGATGCGATAAAGGATCCAAAATGGGAGGGATTTGATGTGTTTGGCTAGAGAGGAACGGGGGTCGTGTTTGGTTTCGATGGATATCTCTGACCAAAATTCGGAGTAGATGACGTCAAGTATGAAGATGATAAATAAAATATGTTCTCCGACTTGTAAATTAAAAATGGTAGAAAGTTAGTCAAATGTAATGAAAAAGGGGTCGCCAAACGCCCGAGAAACTAACTCGTATTGACCGGCAGGAGACTCAGCTTTCCTGCTTAATTGCACAGTGCACATGAATTCCCGCACCACCTCCTCATAGTCGGGTTCGTCTTAAAAGATGAGCTCATTCAATCCGAGATTAGAGAGTAATGCCCGTACTTCGTTATTGATACTAAGAGATTCTAAGAGGAAAGATGAAGGAATCTTGTTTGGTACAATAATTTTTGATGAGTTAGCCTTATACCTTTCTTTTCCTTTTTTATCACTCCCTTTATGAGTTATAGAGATGGAGGTTCAGAGGGTTGAGCAACTGTCTTACCCTTATCTGCTTTTCAAATCTTCTTAGGGGCCATTGCAAGAGTATAAGAGAATTTAGAGAGATTGGATGCTAGAAGTGTTTGATAGTTTTAGAATGAGATGAAGTTATGAAAATCACTATTTGAAGGGTTTATGTAGCCTTTGAAGAGGCACATCAACGACTAAAAATGGCTAGAAAAAGATTTATGAAGGGTTGGAAATGGTTGGCCATCAAATCTCATAAATGACAGGCGGTTTCTCAAATTCGCATCCGCGATTTCCAAAGTCGCGATGTCGAATTCCAAAAAATATGAGTAATAGACAAATTTTCCTTAGGAATACTTGCTTCAAAGGTCAAAATTTGAAAATTTGACAAAATTCGTAGTGGAGATTAAATTTCGCGACTGCAAATTAATGTTTGTCAACCGGGTGAGTTGGTCTTTAAATTCGAGCGCGTGAGTAAAAGATAGCGACCGCGAATTACGAGGACCCGATGAAAAAGGTTTAATTTTTGAAATAGTGTAATCCCTTTTCTGTGTGGATGCTTAATTTGTGCAATTTGTCATAGAAGTCCACAATTTTCCATTCAAAATTAAGACATCTCAATAAACCTATCTTAAAAATAATAAACATTCATTCAATCAACATATATTATTCAACATAGCAAATATTCCTAAGATCAAGATTGTCACTTTAAGGAATTGCTATCTAACATTCACAATTCTCTCTTAATGAAGTTTAGCCTTTCTTCATTGAGAGGTTTAGTGAAAATGTCTGCAAGTTGATGATTTGTGTCAATAAATTCTAACACAATATCTCGTTTTTGGACATGATCTATAAGAAAGTGATGCCTAATATCAATGTGCTTACTCCTAGAGTGTTGGATGGGATTCTTAGAAAGGCTAATAGCATTAGTATTATCACATTTGATAGGAATGTGATCAATTTCTTTGCCAAAGTCCTTTAATTGTTGTTTCATCCAAAGAATTTGGGTGCAACAATAACTTGCAGCCACATACTCGGCTTTTACAGTGGACAAGGCAACCAACACTTGCTTTTTACTAAACCAAGAAACCAGACATTCTCTTATAAATTGGCAAGTCTCAAAAGTGTTTTTTCTATCTAATAGACTACCTGTGTAATCTACATCCGAATACCCTACAAGGCTAAAAAATGATTTCCTAGGATACCATAACCCTAAGTGATTTGTGTCATGCAAGTATTTAAAAATCCTTTTAACAACATTTAAGTGAGACTCTTTAGGAGAGGATTGAAACCTATCACACATGCAAACACTAAACATTATGTCCGGCCTGGAAGCAGTGAGATAGAGGAGAGATCCGATCATACCTCGATGTCTCTTTTCATCTACCATTTTACCCACTTCATCCTTGTCTAGCTTGATGGTACTACTCATTGGAGTTTTGGCTACCTTGCATCCTTCCATGCCAAATTTCTTGAGAATTTCCTTTGTGTATTTGGCTTGGTTGATGAAGATCCCTTCTTTGGATTGCTTGATTTGTATACCAAGAAAGAATTTGAGCTCCCCCATCATGTTCATTTCAAATTCCCTAGTCATACACTTAGAAAACTCCTCACAAAAAGATTCATTAGTAGCGCCAAAGATAATATCATCAACATAGATTTGGATAATCAAAGTGTCATGTTTGTGCTTTTTCACAAATAGTGTAGTGTCAACCTTTCCTTTTTCAAAATCATTTTGTAAAAGAAATAAACTAAGCCTTTCATACCAAGCTCTTAGAGCTTGTTTTAACCTATACAAGGCTTTTGTTCAATTTGAAAACATGGTTAGGAAAACAATGTGACTCAAATCCAGGAGGTTGTTTAACATAAACTTCCTCCTCAATAATACCATTTAAGAAAGCACTTTTTACATCTATTTGAAAAAGTCTAAAGTTCATGTGACAAGCAAATGCTAAAAGAATCCTAATGGACTCTAATCTTACTATGGGGGCAAAGGTTTCATCATAATCTATGTCTTCCTCTTGGTTGTATCCTTTAATTGAGCCTTATTTCTAGTGATGACACCTTACTCATTTAACTTGTTCCGAAATATCCACTTACAACCTATAATTGGGTATTCTTTAGGCCTAAGGATAAGTTCTTATACCTTGTTTTTCTCAAATTGGTTGAGTTCTTCTTGCATAGCTAGTACCCAACTCTCATCTTCAAGAGCATCATCAATTGATTTTGGCTCAAGTTGAGAAATAAAAGCAAGATTATTATCTAAAGGATGAAGTTGAGATCTAGTAATTGCACCCTTTGATGTATCACCAATGATCAAGTCTTTGGGATGATACTTGGAGAATCTCCAATCTTTGGGTAGATCTTATCTTGGCTCTTCTTATTGTTGATGTAGTTGATCTTCATCCATTTTTGATGAATCACCTTCATCTTTTCTTGCATATTTTCCAAGTCTAACTTTTCAAATTCACCTACAAGATCATCAATAAAAATACCTTTCCCAAGATCAAGCTTATAAGATTCATCAAATATAACATTCATAAACTCTTCCACTACCATTGTGCTCTTATTAAAGACCCTATATGTTTTGCTAGTTGTGGAATATCCCAAGAAGATACCTTCATTGGTTTTTGAATCAAATTTCCCAAGATTATCCTTAGTGTCCAAAATGTAGCACTTACATCTGAATACTCTAAGGTATGATATCTTAGGGTTTCTATCATTCCATAACTCATAAGATGTTTTATTGAGAATGGGTCTTTTAAAAACTCTATTTGCAATATAAGAAGAGGTATTAATGGCTTCAACCCAAAAGTAATTAGGTAGTGAATACTCATTGAGCATTGTTCTAGCCATTTCTACCAATGTCCTATTTTTTCTATCTACAACACCATTTTGTTATGGTGTTCTAGGAGTTGAAAAATTATGAAAAACTTCATTCTCTAAACAATAGTTTTCAAAAGATTCATTTTAAAATTCCTTTTCAAAGTCACTTCTAATGGAAGAGATGAAGTAACCTTTTTCATTTTGAACCCTTTTTGCAAAACTTTTAAAAACATCAAATGAATCATTTTTATGAGCTAGGAAAGATACCCATGTAACCTAGAGTAGTCATCAACTAGGACTAGTGCATAGTGTTTTTCACCTAGGCTAGCACTTCTAGTGGGTTCTATCAAGTCCATATGGATAAGTTGAAGAGGTCTAGATGAACTTACAATATTTTTGGCTTTATGAAAGGCATGATGTTGCTTCCTCATTTGGAAAGGACCACATGTCTTGCCTTTGGAGAAGTTTAGCTTAGGAAGTCCTTCCACTTGTTCTCCTTTAGAGAGGCTTTGAAGAAGTTTCATGCTTGCATGCCCCAGCCTTTTATGCCATAACCAAGCTTTATTGTTTATAGATATAAGACACTTGAAAGATTGGTTAGCCAAATTGTCTAAGTCAATTGAGCAGGTATTGTCTTTCCTTTCACCCTTGAAAATAACCTCATCATCCACTAAAATGGTGACTCGACATTCTTTTGGATCAAAGGTGACCTTATTACCTTTATCACATAGTTAACTTACACTTAACAAGTTATGTTGTAAGCCATTAACTAATAAGACATTGTCAATCAAAGAACAACCATCCTTACTTATGGTTCCAATGCCTATTACCTTACCCTTGACATTGTTACCAAATGTGACATCTCCACCTTTTTTCTCTTTTAATGATGTGAATAGTCCTCTATTTCTGGTCATGTGTTTGGAACATCCATTATCCATATGCCAATTGCTTGATTTGGTGGTTGTCACATTTCCTTGCAAAATAAAAGTCAATTACTTTTTCTTTGGTACCCAAGCATACTTGGGTCCTTGGGGATTAGAAATTGAAGGATCCTCTAATTTGAGATGAGCCTTCCTTATGTAACAATGAATGTTGATATGCCCAAATTTCATACAATAGTGGCATTCAAGTTTAGACTTGTTAGTTTTTCTCCTATGCACTAATTTGGCATGAGTATGAGGCCTTCTCATACCTTGCCTATGTGAATGTGTGTAAGTACAAGTATGATGATTTGGTGTAGAGAATTTATGTGAGTAAGAATGTTGTTTATTATACATATATACATAGTTGGCTCTTTGAGCCTTAGCTCTTGAGCTTGGGATAGCCTTCCCTTTGTCTTTAAGTTTATGAGGCCTAGTGCTAGTAGCACTTTTCTTCCCAATTACCTCAATGCTTGAGGTTTGAGGTGTAAAAGATTTAAAAAATGTAGTTTTAGAAGATGAAAGGGCTCCATTGAAGCCTAGACCATGCCTAACTAGTGGTGGTCTTTATGACCCAATCAAAGTGTCCAAGGCTTCTTTTCCCCTGTGGAATTTGGAGATTGAGCTTCGAAGCTCAATGACTTCTCCTTTTAGAGAGTCATTCTCCTTTCTAAGCAAATCCATGGAAGAAGATGATGTAGACAGTTTTTCTACTGATTTATTGAGTTCTTCATTAGAAGCCCTCAACTCATTTACAAGCTCATTCAAAGTCTTGTATTCATCTTCTAATTTCGAACACCTCTTTCTATAAGTTTTTACTTGTGACTTGTATTTGTCACACCTCATAGTTAGAGTCTTTCGAAGCTCTTCATTTATTTCATCTACTTCAAAATCTGAATTAGAGTGGGAAGAAGTACTTACCTCATTTGTTGAATCCCCTTGTGCCATGAAGCATATATTGGCAACTTCTCCTTCTTTCTCTTCCTCACTTGAGTTATCATCCCAAATGGCTGAGAAGCTCTTCTTTTTCTTCTTGTCCCATCTCTTCTTCTTCTTCAATTTGGGACATTCATGCTTCATGTGTCCTTATTTGCCACATTCATAACATGTGACATCATTTGGTTTTTCTCTTAGACTAGGAGTTATTTTCTTGAAGTATATTCTTTCCTTTCTTCTTCTAATTAACTCCTTGGTCCTTTTTGAGAGCATTGCTAGCTTTTCTTCCTCTTTGTCACTATCTTCCTCACTTAAAGTAGTCTCTACTTCCTTATCCTTGGTTGATGATTTGAAAGCCAAGGTTCTCTTCTTTTTTTTAGGTTTTTCTCCTTGGCCCCTTAGCTTTTTTATTTATTCATCCTTTTGCAAGGTCAACTCGTGAGTCAAGAGTTTGCCTATCAATATGTCGGTTGGAACCTTCCCAATCTTCAGATTGGAGTCTTGTATGTTGCAAACTCTATCATTAAATTTGTCAAGAGGAAGAGTTTTAAAGATCGTTGTGTTTACCTCATAGTTGGTAAGAGCTCTTCCAAATTTCTTCATGTTAGTGACAATGGACAAGAGCCTATTTGTCATATTTATGATGCTCTCATTGTCCTTTATCATGAAGAATTTTCATTAGGTGACGTACACCTTCAAACGGCTTGACTTGACTAGAGTTGCGCCTTCATGATAATTCTCTAGAGTCTTCCAAATGGCACATGCAGTTTGATAATGTTGCACTCTTCTAATCTCTTCTATAGAGAGTGAGCTTAGAAGAATGGTCATTGCCTTTCTAGTGAGCTTCAACCCATTATTCCCTTGGGATCAATTCTTCACTTCCATCCACAACTTTGGTGGGTGGCTTCCATTCCTTGATAGCCATATCCCAAAGGTTCACCACATCTATGTCAAGATAGATTTCCATCCTATACTTCTAATGAGTATAGTCGATTCCATCGAAGTGAGGCCTGAATTGTGAGTGGATTCCCTCTTTTGCCATGATCTTTATTCACCCAATGAAGGTTTGATTCTGAAAACCTTGCTCTAATACCATTTGTTGGCTGCTTAACACTAAGAAGGGAGGTTGAATTGGTGTATAAAAAATTAAAATAAGAAAGGGAGAAAAAGATCAAGTAGAAAAGAGACAAGCAATTTATAGTGTTTGGGTATAATTGACCCTACGTCCACTCTCCAATTCTTAGCAATTGGATGTTCCACTAACTTGAATTGGTGTTTTACAAGCTTACACCTAACTTACACTCTTTGTGTTTTCAAAGGCTCACACAACAACCTTTATAATGTGTTTTTTTGGCTCACACATAACCTATATGTTTTAAGGCTCACACAACAACCTTTCTAGGGTGTTTTAAGGCTCACACTACAACCTTTATAATGTAGTGTTTAATGCTTACACCAAACACTTTCAATCTTACAAGAAATTGAAGAAAAATGAGTAGGAAGGATTGAGAGCTTTGTACTATTTATAATAAATTTTTCTCTTCTCATTTATTACTGTTTGGTGAAGTATTTATACCCAAAACCTACCAAAGAGATGTTAGACTCCATTGTTCATCAAATCCTTAAGACATGGTAGGTAGATTTTGCATTAATTGCATGTTAGGCTGAAGTTGCGGTCACTATTGCTCATTCGCGATCGCAAATTCCAAATTTCCATACAAGAGCTAAAAGTTATGGCGAAAAATCTCGTTTGTGTCTAACGGTTAGTCCATATGTCAGTTTCCCATTGATTATCTAAGAAAATATAGTCGTTGTGTTTCTTCAACTAACAAAAGTAACGGTCGCGAATTTACTTGTACAGACCGCAACTAAGGACGCGAATTCGTCTGTTAAAAATTGCAGCTTCCACTTCATGAATCGCGGTAGCTACCAACAAATTCCCTTTGCGATTTTTGTCATCCAACGAACACTTGGGACACTTGTCAAGCTCTAGATATGGACTTGAATCCCTCGTGAGGCTCTTTGAAAGTCGTGGTCGCGACCCTGGCGCTACACAGACCGCTAAACAACCTGTCACTTTTGCACTCCTTTTTTTGGATGAGTCACGGCTGAGAATAGCTCCGCGATTTCACTTGTCTGATTTTTAGTAAGTCTTCTCATGGATCACTGTCACAAATCTGAGATTGCAGTTGCGATTTATAAGTCAACTTTGAGTTTAAGAATTCCATCCAACTCTACTTAAAAATCTTACTAATTTTTGTAAAACAACACTTAAGTAAACCATTAATATTGATCAATCTCCTTTGTCAAGATCAAAAAAGTTCTTAGACTTAGGATTAACCATCCTAGTTCAACATTCACATATCCAACAATACCTCTAAGCCCATTCTTATGTGAATAACCATACCAAATTCCTAGCCAAACATCATAGTCCATTATGGACAAATCCAAATTTCTTCATACCTTACCCTTTAAAATGAATGAAGACATTAACCTTACAAAGGTAACCCATCTAGGAATGAACCCATATGCCTATCACGAATGTTCTCAATTATTAACCCAAAGAATTATTGAACTTACCAAGTCAGATTGGGTGTGTCGGACTTTCTATATTAACAAAAGATCATAATAAATTCATGGAAAGAAAAGGCATGTGATTGGCTATCAGCCTTTAAATCATTTTTCAAAGGATGATAAATTCTCTCTCCTTAAAATTTCTCCACTATTTGTTCGTTTGTTGTAGGTAAAATGTTTTTCAAAATTTGATCTCAAAGCAAGGTTTTTGCAACTTGGCATCAAGCCAGAGGACCGTCATAAGATAACCTTTTGCATTCCTAACTAGGATTACTAGTGGGCAGCCATGCCTTTTCATCTCAAAGTAGCATCCTTACTATTTTAGAAGGTAATGATAAAGATATATGGCAAATCCTCAATAATGCTTTGGTCTATATGATATCTTAATCTTTTAAGCAAATAAAGATTATCACTAATAGATCTTATCTTTATTTGTGGAGCTAAAAAAAAAATTTTGAGTTATGTTGTCTTTCACTAAAATGCATGTGGCCCAAAAAGAGATTGAGTTCCTTGGAATGACATTTAAAGATGGTCAGTACAGACTAAGACCACATATTAAAGTTGAACTATTAAAGTTTTCAGACAAAGACTTTACACATAAGTAGTACAATAGTTTCTTAGAATTGCCAATTATTTGAGAAACTTTGTCCCATAGTTCATGAAAAATGCAAATCCACTAAGATAGATGTTAAAGAAGAATCCTCCATAATGGTTTGATGCTCAGACAATAGTTGTAAAGATTATAAAAGCAGAAATGCAAAATTTGTCACCTCTTTAGATTCCTTCCATAGGGAAAAGAATACTACAGATTGATACAAATGATCACTACTAGGGTGCAATACTTTTAGAAGAAAAAGACAAACAAATAAGAATTTGTGCATATGCTAGTGGGAAATTTAGGATTTAGAGCTCCATTATCATTCAACTTTCAAAGAAATTTTAGCAGTAAAAGATGGCATAAATAAGTTTGAATTCCATTTGATTAGGCATCAATTCATGGTTCTCATGGATTGTTTCTCTTTTTCAAAGATGTTTGAATTCAAAAGAAAAAACGTGTCTGCTTCGTTGGAAAGACTGATTTAGCAAGTATAACTTTGAAGTTGAACATATTAAAGGAGATAAGAACTTAATCCTGGACTTCTTATCCAGACCTTAAGCAATCTCCTTGATTCACAAAGATCAAACCATCCCTTTGTTCTATATGGCTTCCTTAGCATCATCTCCTTCTACACCTTTACCTTACTTGAAACATAAAAAGTCACTAGAGGTTAAATTCCCTACCAGTCACATCAAGATCTCAAAAATAACCAAAGAATTGATTTTTGTTTACCAGTCACTACTGGTCAAGCTTTTAGTCTAGTTTTTCTTAACATCCTCGAGTTTCATCCATAATATTCATTCCTCATAATCTACTCTTTCCTAGATTACTCCATAGCTAATGATGGATTATGGATATGGTCAAAAAAGTTCCTTACATTTTTATGATATTTCTTCCATTTGTATACCATTACAGTGAAAGTTCATCCCTCTCATTTTCTGGTCATACTTGATGGAATTAAAGAGAAAGACAAGGAAAAATCCTCATATGGTCACTTTCCTTGAGTGCTTCCAATCCATATATCAGTGGTTTTCTTCTTGTCATACCAAGTATTGTGACCCTTAAACAACTTATAATAAAATGGTAATATATATTTTGCATCGACCTTACTTAGTTGGAATTATAGGAACAAGTACCAGACCAATGGCTTATCTCCATGTCTATGGAGAAAATCAATTTTCTTTTTGTGATGCCTTAGATCATCGTGAACAATTTAGAGAATTCCAAAGGTAAAGAGATATGACCATCTTTAGCAGATGATGCTCCTTGAGATTTCTTGCCATATGGATAAAATTTTTTAATTTAAAATATAGTCTTGCTAGTGTAGGGTTAATTTAATATGGTGATTTGATTATGACATGTAAAAAAAAAAATCTCAATAAACTCATAATATTGAATCATTAGCAAAATTAAAATGTACTTTTTTAATTAAAAAATTAAATATTAAAGAACTTTCAAATAAAAATGCATTATTCAGTGGCATCATGTCTATAAGTTGCACTAGTTAATAATGTCATTGAATCAAAGCTTCCATTGTCACTTTCTCGAGACATTAAAATTTTATTGTTGTCACTAAATTATAGGTTTTATCTGCAAATGCATTATTGTTTAATTTTTTTTAATTAAAACGATGTGTTTTGATCTGGCTAATGAGTTAGTATTATAAGGACTGAACTTTTCTTTTACATGTTATAGTCAAATTATCGTATTAGGTTAACTCTTTATCAGCGGAACTAGATTTGAAATAAAAAATTTAACTTTAGATTAATTAAAAAAAGTAAAACAATTAGCTAAATTTGTTAAAACATGAAAAGTTTAGAATTTTTAAGGCAATTTGGCCTACCTAATGAGTCAACATTAGGAGTTGACTCATCCATTTTTTTATACGTCATGAACAATCCAGCATATTAGGTCAACTATTCACCAATGAGATTAGATTTAAAATTAAAAAAAATAAATGTTAAATTTGTAAAATACATAAACATAAAAGACATACCAATTAAATTTCATCATTTTCTTATACAAATTTCACCATAAAATCATACCATAAATATATATGTTGGACTGATAGTGCACTCAATTTCATAGTTCTAGCCTATTTTGATAATTTTTAAAACTTGGGCTAAAATTGCTGACACACAAAAATTTATATTTAAATTATCATTAGACCTAAAAAAATGTGAAACGATTAGATAGATTTGTTAAAATGTGAAAAATTCAAAATTTTTAAGGTAATTAGGCATATTATTCACTAAATAATATTTATGTCAATCAATCAATATATTTATCTTGATTTTAAACTCAATTCTAAATGATTATTTGTTATTTGTTAAATAATTATATTAACAATTAATTTCTATTTCAAGCTTAATTTTACATGAGTATTTATCATTTATCAACAAGTTATATTAACAACATAATATTTTTGATAAATGACGATGTATATAGGTTTTTATTTTACTATATAGCAAGTAAACTAATAATTAAATATTTAGTTTCTCAATTAATCACAAGAAAATATAAAAAAGTTTAATAATATAGAAAATTCTACACAAAAATAATTTAACAAGGTTAACAATATAAGAAATTCTTCACATAAAAATAATTTATAAATTTTAATAATATAAAAATTTATTCACACTCATAATAATCAACATCTACTTTCCTATATAATAAAAAAAATAAAAAAAAAAGTCTATGAATAAAAAATAGAATTTTTAATTTTTATCAAAAAATTATATTATTATTAAAATTCATCATATTAATTTATTAAAAAGTTTTTATTATTTTCTTTATTTGATAATATTTTTTTACAATAATAATATATGATAAAACAATATAGAATTTAATTAATAATATTATTTATATATTAATTTTAATTATTCAAATAATTAATTGATTATTTATAAAAATAAATATTAAATTTAAAATTTATTATTATAATCATAACAAACAACATTTAGGTTCATGATTAGATTTATTTAAATAAACATAAAAAATAGAATAAAATTTGAGATAAATATATTTTTGAAAAAAATGTTGATTTAAATTTTATTTTCTAATATAAATTATACTAAAAATAAATATATACTTTATATTGTATTATATTAAACAATACATTTTTTTAAAAAAATCTAAGTTAAGTTAAATGATTCATTTAAACATTCACCTAATTAATTGAAAATTTCATTTTAAAACATTTTGTTGAATTTATATTTAAGTAAATGTATAGAGAACCAAAAATTAAAATTCTTAAGAGAACTCAATTTATGTAAAGCTTTTAGTACTTGTCAATGTTAATTTTTTTTTAAGTTTTTTAGCAAAGAAAAAAGGAAAATAAAAATCTCATGTGAAAATTAATGTCTTTATTATGAAATATCATATTTTTAGTTATTATTATTTTGCATGAAGAATATTAAAAGTGATAATTAGAGTCTGCATTATTCATAACTAGAGATGGAGAATATATCAGGTTGATGAGTTTGAATTGAGACACTTAAAAAAAATTAAGTTTAATCATTTTTTATTGTGAACGAGTTTGATTGAGTCATGAAGCAAGGTACTCAATCATTTTCGGATCAAGTCACTCATAAATTTGATTTTTTAATAAAATATTATTTAATTTTTAAAATAAATAATTTAAATTAAAATTATTTAAAATTGAATTAGGTTGGATCATTTTGGGCAAATCAGATTGAGCCAACTTTGGGTCGAAAAATGTTCAAATCTTCTTTAATTTCAAGTGGATTCAGATCAGATTTTTAGATCAAGTCAAAAATTTTTATCTTTATATGTGACCTTATTAATTCAGTTAATTTTGTGTCCTATAGAGTTTGAGATTGAGAATTTCCTTTTTGGTTATAAGAAAAAGTAGATTATGAGTGAGGTATACTTACCAAAACTTAATCATATTGTGAACACTGAATTTTAAATTGCTAGAATGTAAGTCCAATGATGAGAATCATATTAATGTCATCCTAAAAGAATAGAGATAATAATGCCCAAAAAGGGATAAAATTTGGAAAGTTTTTGAACCAACCTCATCAAAACCCAATCCATCTTTTTTTAGATTTTCAAAAGATGTTTGTAAATCTAAGTAAACGGTTGTACAACTAACTTACATGATTGTATAAACATCTCATAAAATATCAAATAGAATGAAGCTTTAGATTTCCCCTTTTGACTATATAATCAAGTGGTTGGTTTTACATATAATTTCAAAATATTAATTCTAGAATATTCATTGATCTTATCATTTTAAAAAGTAGGAAAAAGAATTAGGAGCAACATATGCATGTAGCATAAATGCACCTTATTTCCCTCTCTACAAATACCTATATCTCAAGATGAAAGGAAGAAATTAATTTTCTAGCTAAATGCTATCAAAATGAGAACATGAAATCCTAGATAATATCCCTTAATACAGAAAATCCTAAAACTTTACAATACTACATCAAATACTCGAGGATAAACTAAGCTAAGCTCCTCTCCTTGCATTGAAATTAATATCTCTTTAGAACGAAATCAACCATTCATGATATCTTTAATGGCATCAAACTAACCTTCAGGCCATTATAGGGCCCCTCTTTCTCTTTTCTTCCCCTTCCTCTCTTCTTTCATTTGTTTTTATTTTCTACTTGTAGTGGACTATGAGGTATATTTAAACATTTGTATGGTCTATATAGACCAATAAATTCTCTGTACAAACATCTGTGTGGTTTGTACATACTACTTATAGATTTATATAGACCATTTATTGGTCTATGCAAACTATTGTTACTACTTACAACCACTATTCATTCTAGTGAACTCTAATATATGCCCCTTCCAAGCTTTAGTGAACTCTAATCTATGTCCCTTTCAAGCTTTATATTTGATTTCTCAAGCTTGTAAATGGATTGGATAAGGTAGGTTGCAAGAGTTAAGGAACCTCATTCTCATTTTTAACTTGAAAATTATGTTTTGAACTCATATTGTGTGGTTGTTCTTCATTCCTTAATCGTTATATGAGCATCCTTTGTGTGTTCCCTTGTGCTTGATGTAAATTAAAGATGATGGGTGAAGTAGTAACAACCTATGACCCTTAATTGCCATTTGTTTACTATTTATTATCATAAGATGTGCCTTATTTCATCACAATCCATACACACCTTTCATTTGCACCATTACATGCTACCATTATTATTGTTCACGAGTTTGGATGGCTTCCTATTCAAGTAATAACTAATATTTGCATTTCACAAATTTCTTTTACATTTATGTTGAATTTATGATGAAGGTAATATAAGTGATTGCACCTTATGAGGCGAAAGGGTAAGGATCCCTTACCTTCCTTTAGTATCTTTGAGATAGGAATTCTCCTTTTAGTGATGTTTGGGACTAATGTAGACATTGTTCCCTTAGGTTTTGGAGGTTAAGCTTACACATTATCACTTAAGACAATTCATGCATGGCCCTCCCATATATGTTATATGTCCCTTTACCCCTTTGTGAATGTGTGTTTGGTTGACTTGATGTGATTATATGAAAGACATGTTAGATGAATGATTAAGACTCCTTAAAATGGACTAAATAATTGATGAGAATAAAACTTATAAAATTGAATCATAAATTACCTAAAGGTCGAATCACTAAATTGGGATGATTTAAGAATGCCTAACATCTTATCCAAGTCGTACATAACTTTTGAACCTGATCTTTGAAGAGGTGAAAATAGATTGGGCCTTCTAGTAGACTTATTTAGGCTAAAAATTATTTAAGCTTCAAACTGTTCCTATCAAAGTTAGGTGGTGACTCCACGTAAACTTAAGGGTATTAACAATGTATCCCTTTTAGGTCCCCATTAACCACCTGATGCATGCCATAGGCTTTAATAACATGAGAGCCCATCCTTAGATCTCCTGATGACCACTCTATGAACCATCATTTAGGGTTGTAACAATGTGACCTCGTGTCCTCTCGATCTTATCGTGGTCGATAAAAGATTTAAGAGTCATAAATAATATTTTAATTGTTTAAATATAGTCACAAAAATTGAGATGCTCACACCTATCTTTATATGGACTAAGAGAGTGACTTAGGATTAAGAGACACAAAATATTGGGTTCAACTCCTTGAGGTTGTAGAATTGCCAAGGATGTATCACTAATGATGAGATATTTAAAAAGATTCTTCTTGGATATTCAACTTTTTCCAAGTTCTTGGATTATATGTTTCATACTTGGAGATGATTGATGAGGATCTTTTCTTCTAGATTATCATCCTTGTGTTTGTCATCCCTCTCTTTATCTTTTTATCTAATATTAAGCTCACCAAAAGAATCTACACATTTTCTCTCTTTCTTGAGAAAATTTAGTTAGGTTATCAAAAATAATATGTATTGTCCGCTTAATAATAAAAATTCTCTTGTTGAACTATTTACTTTTTATTAGAGTAAAGATACCTTTATCAAAATTGGAATTAAATTTACAAAGATTGTCTTTATTACTCAACAGAAAATACTTGCAACCAAATGTTCTAAAATATTTAATTTTGAGTTTTTGTTTGGTTTCATAATTTATAAGGAGTTTTCTTTAAAATTAATATCACTAGAATTCTATTCAAATATAATAAGAAGAGTTAATGACTTATGTCCAAAAATATTTTGAAAGATCATATTCATTTAATATAGTTTTTTCATTTCTTGCAAAGTATTGTTTTTCAATAGTACAATTTTATTGAGAAGTTTTACGAATAGAAAACTCATGAGAAATACTATGTGCATCGCAAAATTTTTAAGATCTTTGATATGATCATTCCTATGCCATAAAATTTTAAATTCTTTCCATTTTAATTTTTATAAAAAATTTTAAAATAAGAATTTTTGTATATTAATGTTTTAGAAGCTACTTTCTTTGATAAATATATATATATATATATATTTATGAATGAAAATATTTTTATTGTTTTCAAAATAAATAAAATAAATAGTATTTCGTTCCAATTCCAATGAATTATGTTTTCTATTTCAAATTTGATGCAAACAGCCAATGAAGAGTTCAAGTATTGAAATATTAAGCTCCATTTGGGATAATTGTATATCTAGTTGTTACTGTTAATTCAAAAAATGATTAATAAAGATATATTGTTTAATATTTTATATATTAAATTAAATGATTTAAAATTAAAATATAATAAAATAATATATTGTTTACATATACTTATAAAGTATAATTTCAAAACTTAGAATGTTATAATTATTAATTTATATTTATGAAATCTTAATAATTATTTCTTGTTAATGTTAATCAATATATGTCAATTATTTTTAGTAATTAGAATATCTTACATATAATTTTTTTTATAAAACTTATTTATAATAATTTAAAATAAATTATTTTTATATAAATAATAAGAATATTATAATTGTTAGTTAAATTAAAATATTATAATTTATAGTTGTTAATTGAATAATAAAACTTTTAAAATAATAATATATGACTTTTTTTAATTAAAATAACTGAAGTTAAAAAAAAAACTTCTCATAAAAACTGCAGTTGATTGAAATTATATTTACTATTAATTGTTTTATATGATTTACTAAATACCTAATTTTTAGCAATTTAATGAAATTCTCTAACCAAACACTCCTTAAACCTTAGTCCACATATGACTGAGTATTCGGTTGGTTCAGTTCAAACCAAATTAAATTCTAACGAATAAACTGAATTTAGTGTAAATTAAAATTAAACTGATTGAAAATTAAAGAAAAATTGAAGTAAATCGAAACTAAATAAAATTGATTTGGTTCTATTTAGTTTTCAATTTTGAGCTCTCAATGAGCTTTAATTATAATAAATTAGTCTGAGTTTTTTTTAAAAAAATCTTATATAGACTTTAATGTGAGCTTTTAAACAACTTATTTTACTTTTTTGGGCTCAAATTAAAAGATAATTAAAATAAATTTACCAATCGATTTATTATGTTTATTCGATTTTCTCAATTTCAAATTGAATTTAAATTAAAAATCTAATTGTCTCTATTTTCTAAATCAAATCAAACTGAATTTATTTTAAAACTGAACTAAGTAGATTGAATTCAATTGGTTTTACTCGGTTTTACTCACCCCTAAGTCCACAAAGGGTTTGGGGTGAGTGAACATTTTGCTTTTACCTTCAGTTGGGCTTTCACAATTCCAATTTCCCAAGTCGTAATATTTACATTTCACCAAATTCTTCACCATCCATCAATACACAGACTACTCCAAGTCCAATTTCAGAGACCCAAACTCCATGTCTCCTCAAAAGTCTCTTTTTCACCCATTCCTCATCAACCCACTTCAAATCTCTCGAAAAGAAACGATTGGTTGACCAAATTCTTATGTAAGACGGTATTCATTTGCATTGTTGGGGCATTTTCTTTCATGGGTTTTTTTAGTTATGATACTAGGCCGAGTTTGGCACTAGCTACTCAAGCAAGTGAATTGAGTGCAAATATAGAGAGAAAAAAGGATACCCCGATGGCGAAAAGTGAAGATGAGGAAATGTATGAAAAACTTTTGGAGAAGGAGCCAAGGAATGTGCAAGCATTGAAGGTGCTTGCTTATGGCAAAATGAGGAAAGGAAAGACTAAGGAAGCTTTGAAGTATGTGGATAGATTGATTGCTATGGAGCCAGAGGGGGTAGAATGGAGGCTTCTGGAGGCTCTTTGTTATGAGATGATGGGGCAATTAAGTAAGGCTAAAAGATTATTCAAGGAAATCTTGGAGGAGAGGCCTCTCCTGCTTAGAGCATTGCATGTATGTTTCTTTACCTGGTACTCTTGTTTTCAGTTTATTCCTATTGTTTGACATGTCAGAGAAAAGGGGTGCATTTATATTTAGAAACTTGTTATCTGATGTGCTGTCTTCCAAAACAATAAATGCATACGTAAAACGCAATTTTGCGGGGTTTTTTTTTTTTTTGAGGCATTCATTTAGGCTCAGAGCACAATATGACAATTTAGATAGTTGAAGATAAGCACAAAAGCATATTTGTTAAAAGCTATATGATTATGAAGATAAATTTATCTTGTTCATGAATTAAACATATTCTTCTTTTCACATTTTCTTTTTCTGATTTATAATTACATAGTTGCTCAGCAAATGCATTTTGGTTGAAAGATGCTCTGTTTTCTTTGTTGAAATGGACAAGTCAAGATATCGGAACCACACCATTTGCATGGAGTTTATAGCTCAGATTTTCTTGTGTCTTCTAGGACGCACCTAATTTTCTGTGATCTTGGAACCAAGGAGTACCTGCAGTATTTTGGATTCAGATCAACAATTTTCCCTGCTCATCATCACTTCAGCATTAATACTTTCTAGTGGACGTTTGGAGCATAAAGCATTACAATCCCATGATGAGCCATGAAATTTCATAGCAATTTGCTTCCCATCTGTATGGTTAGGTTCAGTCACATTTGTTGTGTAAGAAGTTTATCTCCTCGTTAAATGACTGCATCTGTGTGGTTGGGCTCAGTTGCATTTGCTCCTTTAATGGGAGAGGGCCATATTTTTAGCTAATATCTATAGCAGTCTTTTTTGCTGGGGTCAAGATTCCTTATTTTGTGGCCCCATAAGGGGTTTCCTGTTAATGGATTTGCTGATTTTGAAAGTTGCTCCGGAGTTGAAAATGAGCTGTTTGGTATTATTCATGATTATCGTTCATGGAGCCTTGCTGCATCTTGCATACATAGCTTTGTAATATGTTCGTTTCTTCATCATAGTTCTGTGTTAATACAATGCCTTTCTTCCTTTCTGGGTTTTCTACGCTCGCATGCTTGTGAATGAAAATTATATTATAACTTTCTTTGTGTTGGCCCTTGGGCCCTTGGCACCAAGAAGGGGGGTTGAATTGGTGTATAAAAATTTAAAAATAAAGAATAGGGGAAGAATAATGAGAATAATGAACACAAGCGATTTATAGTGATTCGGGTATTAACCAACCCTATGTCTACTCCCCAATTCACCAATTGGGTATTTCACTCAATCACTAGTGTTTTACAAGCTCACACTCAACTTACAACAATGTGTTTTACAGGCTCACACACAACCTTACAACAGTGTGTTTTACGGGCTCACACACAACCTTTCAACA
>CATIWR010199428.1:0-21867 GCA_949677035.1 Omphalea diandra | reverse complement strand
CTGAAGATTTTTTTTTTTTTTAGTTTTTCTTATGAAATTTTAAATTTTCATCATTTTAATAAAATTTTAAACAAAATTATGAAAATCTAGTTGTGAATAAATAATCAAATTTATAAAAAAGGGTACCATGGTCATTAGACTAATTCTATTCTTAAAATCAAGAATATTATGAAACAAAGTAAAACCTAGGACCGACCATTTTCCATAACCACGTGAAAAGTTACCTGAATCTCCATGAATTGCAGTATTGCAACGGCATTTCTCAGATTTCGTTTGGTTATCTGAATGAAATTAATATTTCATCTATCTCTAATATAGGCTCCTAAAAATGTCTATGTTCAACCTAAGCTATTTTTAAAAAGTGATGATGCAAAAAGAATCTTCTTGGAAAACACTACCAGCCTGTATCAGATTGAAAATGTCGAGCAAAAAAATTATTGATATCTGCCTGAAATATTTTTCTAGTATTATAAATCCTTAGTTCTTCCATAATAAATCCATTTAAATAGATATTAGTTGTTTGCGTGATGCAACCTTGAGTTGAAATTGAGAGGAATTTTTCTTTGAAGGAAAAAGAGATAATTCAGAAATTGAGAGGAATTTGCCAAAACTGATTTCAGAAATTGAAAGGAATTTGCCAAAATTGATCTAAGGCATGGAATGGAAGCAGAATGGAGGTGGATGAGAAATGTATTATCACAGATTAGAGATTGAGCTGCATTTTTTGATATTTAACAGATGTGGATTTTGTTTATTTATTAAAACTACTGGTTTCAATGAATTCAAATTTATTGGATCATCCGGTTGTCCAATTTTACTGATTTCGGCCGATTTTATTCGATTTTTACGTTGATCAATTTTATTATTTTATTGGGATCGGTCTTTTAGCTGGTTCTTAAATTTATCGAACTGACTAATTGATCTGACTCAAATTTTAAAATATTGTCCAAAATTACCTTATTTGATTAGAAATGTTTTTTTCATTAATTAATTTTTTTTAACATATCAAACATCATAAATGTCCGATATTTGGTATAAAACGAATTGAAAAGGGAAAAGAATATGCTAATGCTCATTTTGGCCCTTCAATGTTGGTGTTGGGTCTAATAAAATCTAGTTTTAATTTTTTTATCTAATTTTGGCTAAAATTATTTATTTTAATTCATCAAAGCATGAGAAGTATGAGGTCAAATATAAGCAAAAAATAATAAAGGATATTAAATCATAGTTTTTCCAACTCAACCAAATAAAAAACTCTTCACCTTATGATTAGGTAAAATAAAAAATAAAAAATTTTGATCAGTTGCCGTAATGAATTAAAATTAATTACTTTGTAACTTCTACATTTATAATAAAATAAAATTAACTATTTATTTTTATTTTTAATAGAGATGACTTCACAAAAAAAATATTAACAATACTCTTTAATTGAAAATTTAAATTCTTACAATGTGAGGGTATTATGATTATGAAACATCAATTTTCAAAATTAAAGTTTCAATAATATTGAAATGGTTCTCTATTATTAAAAGTAACATAACTACATATTTAATTAAAAAATTATAAAAAAAAGTAGATACTTTTATTTATTATTCTGTCTTATATTAATTTTTTTTATAACTTCAATACGACAAATTACATTCATGCCGTTTAAAGAAAAATGTAAGTAGCTGAATTTCAGGATTGTTGAAAGAAGCAAGAATAAAAAAAATATCAATTAAATCAAATAAAAAAGTAATTTATGCCTCAAAAAATAAAAGTATTAAACATAAAAATATACAAAATCACACAAACAAAAGATCAAATGATATATCCATACAAAAATAAAATAAATAAATAAATAAAAAGAATGAAAGCATCATAAAACTATCTAATTAATAAGATAAACTCATATATTTTATTTATAATAGAACGAAAAAGAAAATAAGATAATAATATAAATGACCAATCTAAAATATTATTTTTAAATATAAATTTGAAAATTTTTTTATATGTAAATACATTTTATTTTTTATAAAATTAAAAAGAATATAAGAAAATAATATAAATAATTGATTTAAAATATTATTTCTAAATATAAATTTAAAATTCTTTTTATACGTAAATCTAACGATCCAAACCCACTTAAAATGCCAGCAATCTGAATCTGAAAGATAACTTAAAAACGATACCTGTTTGTCATCTCTGAGTAGATCTAAAAATTAAAATTAAGTCTGATTCGGACTGACATTAAAATTGAAGGGTCCAAATGAACATTACTCGAAACCAATGTAAACCCCAAACGTTCAATGCCCACGCTAGTTAGACCCTAAAAAAATAGCTGTCTGATAATCCAACGAATCAAAATCTTCCACGTCATAATTCTATATAACTATAAATTCCCAATCTACATCACGTCCTTTCCTTCGAATGTAATTGTCTCTGTAACCGTGGACTGACTCCAGACTCCCATCGCGCTTAGTCTTTCAAACTTCCATTGCAGACTTGTTCACTTTCTCTCTATTTCTAAGGTTCTCTCTTTCTTTCTCGTGGTTTCTTTCGTTCTTTGTTTACTTCTATCCGCTTTTCGATCTCAATGCGAGATCGTTTCTTGCTCTGTTTTCGCTTGCTTTAGTTTTTCGAAAGAATCTGTTTCCATTTTCTTGATTCTAAATAGTTTGCGATGCAAAGAACGGAAAGAAAATTGCGAATAATGAAACGGTTTGTCGATCATTGTGATTTACGAATAATGAAAGCAATTTGTTAATATTATATTATTATCAAGAATCTTACTTGTGTGTTTTTATATCCTTATTTCCTTATCTATTTAGTTATTTTAGTGATAAGTAAAAAATCTTGATTTTCTTGTGTTATTCAATTTCCTTTTCTTGAAAAACAAGTTTTAATAGCAAGAAAATGATCATGCCTATTTTGGTTTCTTGGGGAGATTATAATTAGCTATTATTGCAAATCTTTTAATTTCCATTTGGAATAAATGATGCGAAAGAAAAGAAGATAATGCATTTCTATTGACAGAATTTATTTACTCAAGTAACTGAATTCTTTTTGTTTGAAATAATTCTTGACTTGATGGAATTATTAATAGAAATCTTTAGCTTTCTTATTAAGTCATTTCTTGTTTTCAAATAAAATTTAAATTTTTTAAATAAGAAAATTATTAAAATGGAATTCAATTCATTTTAAAATATGAGTCTCTAAACAAAACTTAGGAGAACGAGTAACAAACTTGATTTTATTTTATTTTTTTCAACTTTTTGTATTTTGATTATATAAATAGATGATTATGCTATCAAGGTTGCAGTGTGTATGTATAAAATAATAATAATAATCCCTATTCTGCCTTATATTTCTCTGGTTAATTTCTTGGGTTTTTCTTTTTTATTTTTTACTTTGAGATGAACTCAGAATAGCCATTCCTTTAATCTCCCTTGTTTAGGGCAATTTTATCAGGGGTTTATTTTATTTTCTTCATAATAATGGTTGATGATTTGATACATTTGACCCGTTCTGGCTAGGATTAGGAATAGATATGAGGCATGTCAAAAAGTTCGCGAAATATTTGTTTCAATTTTCCTTTTTCATTTCTTTCTTCAATGGGTTATTAGAAAGAGTAAAATTTTAGCCGTGGTGACTACACCTGTTGTTCTTGTTCAATATGTGAGGAAAAAAGGAGGAAACAGAACAAGAGCTACTTGCTAGTTGATGCTTAAGACCCCTCCCCTTGTCGTAGCTTATGTCTTTTACGCACTTTTAGAATCTAGTTTTCAGTCAATTTTTAATAAAGGTATTGTGAAATCATATGGCCAAAAAAAAAAAAATCTCTGAAACTGATTAGTTAATTTTCATTTGAAGGATAATGGCAAATATTGAGGATGAATGTCTGGATGAAAAGGATGATGACCTTCTCATGGATGACGTTGAAGATCAACTTTCAGAAAGCATACAACAGTGGATGAATATGCCATCTCCGAATTCATATGCCAACAAATTAAGTGAAACTGTATGTTCAGGAAATTAGGTTTCTCAATATGTTCTAGACTATTTACTTGACTAAGTGAAATGATAATTGGTATCTGATTCCTTGAGCAAATCGATGCCTCGTTGAAAAGATTTTCAATTATAGTTTACTTGCTTCTTTAACTGTGAAAGCATGCAACCTACTGTGGACTTGGCTATATTGTTTCCGTATCATTTTTCTGTTACTGACTTTGCTCGTTCTAAGGATACACTTGTTCACACTGGTCTGATATATGATGTGATGTTTCAGTCCTGTTTTGTAGAAGAATAGGGTCAGAATAGCGGATGAATAGTTCCTTTTATATGATCTGAATTTGTGTTGCTGCTTCAGTTTCCAGTTGAAAACATTCTCCTGTTTGTTTCTTTTGACCCCTGCATTTCCCCCAAGTTCATAAACATGTACCACTGTTTATTTTTCTTGGATACTGAAATGCACTTTCTTTTGGGTTTGTTGGATTTTTTTCTCATAGTAATTCTCTGTCATGGGTACAACTAACTTGGTGTTATTTTGGTGTTCTTGATATTTTCCGTCTTTGTCTGAATTTCATGGTCAGATAAAGCTAGAGAAAGAAATTGGCATTAAAGATATTGTAAAGGAACATGCTCTTGCTTTCCTCCCAGCCAAGTCTCTATTCAGGTTCAAAACCGTTTCAAAAGAGTGGGATGAGTGGATGAAAAGTCCATTTTTCGCCCACACGCAAGCAACTCAATTTAAGGATTTATCTGGTCTCTTTCGTCAATTTCCTGGTGAAAGCCCTTCCTTCATTTCACTTGATCCAGCCGCTTTTGGCATTCCTCATACCTCCCTCAGTTTCTTGCCCGAACCTGTTGACATCAGAACCACTTGCAATGGGTTGCTTTGCTGCCAAAGCTGCAATGGAGATGAGGCCTAGTCTGTTTGCAACCCTGCCACTAGGGAATGGAGGAAGCTTCCCAAGCCATCGTATTATCATGGACCTGGAACAGCCATAGCACTTGCCTTTAAACCTTCTATATTAAAATTTTCTGCAAATTATGAGCTGATCTGTGCTGTCCCTTTGCCTCCTATTGATAATCATGTTTTATACTTCGAGATATACTCTTCAAGGTCAAACTCTTGGAGGACCAGTGAAACTGTATGCTCTGACCCGGATGCTCCGCGACTGAATGGTGATGGGTTCTACATGAGGGGATTTGCCTGTTGGGAAACACAATCTGGTACCGTTTTGGTATTTGATTTGAAGGATGAAACGTACGGGATGCTCAGTCTTCCGTCCTGCAGTGGACCAATTGGTGCTTTGTCAGAGATGCACTGGAATTTATGCTACCTCATGCCTCGAAAAGAAGAGTTCACAATTGAAGTCTATGGGGATATGAATATGAGTTTGAAGCATGTGATTCCGCTTAGTTCTCAATCTGACGAGTATAGATATGGGCTGTGCAGGGCATCGTCTATTGTGAATAAGGACAGACTAATCCTTGATTTTGACGGGAAGATTGTTGCTTATCATTCAAAATCTCAGAAGCTGCGATGCTTAGGAAATGCAAGGAACGAAGGATTTGGAAAGTATCTGCCGTGTAGGAACCACCTTGCAACCTTACCTGATCCAAAGGCTATAGAATGAGATTATTAATATATTTTTTTCATGGGTCAGTTTTTCATCTGTTAAGTTATGTCAGGCAACAAAATCTGTTAGAATTGCCAATTCCAGGATGATGTTTTTGGTTGTTCAAATTCAGTTTTCTTCGAAAGTGACCACTGAACTTCCTTTCTCAACTTGTAACTTCTTTTAGGCACTTTTACCATTTAGCACTGATCTTGTAACTTCTTTTAGGCACTTTTACCATTTAGCACTGATGAGTTGAATGAATGATCAAATCATATGGATGATTTTTTTTTTTCTTTTATGGATGATCAAATCATATGGATGATTTTTTTTTTCTTTTACGGATGATCAAATCATATGGATGATTTTTTTTTTCTTTTATGGATGATCAAATCATATGGATCAATGATCAAACCATTTAGTACTTCTTTCATCCATATGGATCAAATCATATGGATGATCAGAGGAAAAATATAAAGGAAAATTATAGTGGCTTTATGGAAAATAGAATGCCAAAAGAGAAGTTTGTGGTAATTTTAGTTGTAGAAAGAAGCAGAGGAAATATTTATAATTGTATATGTACCAGAATGAGCAATTGTTCAGCAACAATCGGTGCAATTGTTCAGCAACTATCGGTCCTTCTATTTACTGCTAGCAGACAAAGTATGTGGGGAACATAACAGGAGAATGGCAATAGTAAGTCAGCTATTGATGATAGGGAGCAGTTGATTCATGAGACATCAAGTTGAAAATGTTTACAGATAGTAATATATTTTTACTTTGATCGCAGTGTGTTACCACTGCCATTTCTGCTCGTATCTTGTTTTTTACTTTTGCAACGTAAAAAAGCACTTTAACTAAATTCAGATCAGGTTCTCTCTTATTTGCTATTTTGATGCTTATTAGGGCTCTAGCATGAATTTGCTATATGCTAAATCAGTTTGAAGCCAGAGTACGGGCTACCATTCTAGTACTGTCTATCCCAGCAGTATATGCATATGCATATTCACCAATGTCTATTGTTTTTCTTGCATATTTTGTGAAAATGGCTTCATTTATGTAAGATAAGTAACCAAGCTATTTTGGGTAAAACATACACAGTAGGTTATTGAAATGCACATATCTCAGTTACAAGTGTGAAAACAAGCGTTCATGGTGGATCAAAGAAAATTAGAGGTTGTCATTTGTTCAATGAGACAAAAAGCTTTGAAAAGGTAAAAAAGAATAACAAACTCAAAACTGAAGAAGGGTTGAAAAGAAGAGAGAGAGAAAGAGAGAAAAAGGAAAACCTCTATTGTAGGAAATGCCCTTTCTAGGATGGGAATTTTACCACGCAACAATTTTTCCCTCTTTTTCTTTGAGATCCCAACTATCTTGTTCTTCTTCTTTCAGGTATCTTCATCTATTCTTTCTCAATATCTTCTGGCATTCTCTATCAACAATAATGAAATTCATTAATGCACAGGAAAATTAGCATTAGAGCTATACTTATAGTTGATAATTCATAAGACTCCCCCCCCAGCATCACAGGTGTCTTTTTAGAAGACACAAGGGTGCTTTGATTTGTCCTTCTTCTTCTTTCAGGTATCTTCATCTATTCTGGCTCAATATCTTCTGGCATTCTCTATCAACAACAATGAAATTCATTAATGCACAGGAAAATTAGCATTAGAGCTATACTTATAGTTGATAATTCATAAGACTCCCACTACCCCCCACCCCCAGCATCACAGGTGTCTTTTTAGAAGACACAAGGGTGCTTTGATTTGTCCATTTGATTTCCTACGGACCTAGTTTGCTTCTCACATTGTCATTGGTTTCCAGGAGTCCTCATCAAATCTTGAGACCAGCAGTTAGGGAGGAGGTGGAGTTTCCGGCGGGTTTTTAACGACGTAAATAACCTTTTGGCTGGCCGGAAGTCCCTGATGATATAAGAAAATGTCTTCATCCTCTGACAATACTACTGCTGCGTCGCCAGATTCTAGATCTCCACCTTCACCAGATGTACCATCACCTTCTTCATCATCATCATCTCCATCACCACCACCTCCACAATCACCGTCGCCCGAGAATTCACCACCTCCTCCCCCACCCAAATCAGATTCTCCTTCTTCATCACCACCACCACCAGCATCTAGTGGTTCTCCACCTCCACCACCACCTCCGACGAATAGTAATAACAATAATGATTCCCCACCACCTCCTCCACACCATCACACATTGTCGCCTCCACCACCGCACAGATCATCACCACAACGACCATCATCTTCGTCAGATGACAGCGGCCTAACGAATGATCAGGTAAAAATTATAGTCGGAGTATCGGTTGGGGTTGGAGTGTTGATTGTTCTCATGCTCATCTGTTGTGCGGCTATGTGCAAGAAGAAGAAGAAGAAAAAAAAGCATATGTATTATGGGGATTATCAAGGAGGTAATTGGAGTAAGCTAGATTATTGATTCCATAATCGTTTTCACTTGGAAATGAAACAGTAATTAATGGGATGCTATATGCAATGGTTCAATGCACAGGTAGTGATCAATATTTCCAGAGTTCAGGCCAGCCAAACTGGCACAATGTCCCTTCAGATCATATAATGAAGCTATCACCAGGTCCAGTAGGTCAAATGGGATCATCACCAGGAGGGTGGGCTCCCCCGCCTCCTCTACCAATGATGATGAGTGGTGAAATGAGTGGCAATTTCTCAGGTCCACACCGTCCACCCTTGCCACCACCCTCACCAAATATAGCACTTGGGTTCAACAAAAGTACGTTCACATATGATGAGCTTGCAGCAGCTACAGGAGGGTTTGCTCAGGCCAATCTGTTAGGTCAAGGGGGGTTTGGTTATGTGCACAAGGGTGTGTTGCCCAATGGAAAGGAGATTGCAGTTAAGAGTCTAAAGTCCGGCAGTGGACAGGGAGAGAGAGAATTCCAAGCGGAAGTTGAGATCATTAGCCGCGTCCATCATCGCCATTTGGTGTCGCTTGTTGGATACTGTATTGCCGGAGGGCAGCGAATGTTGGTCTATGAATTTGTACCCAATAAGACCATGGAATATCACCTCTATGGTAATTAAGATCCAGATGCATGACCTTTTTCAATTATTCTGCTGCCAAAAAGAGATTATTAAAAAAAAAAAAACGATGTTTAAATTGCAGGAAAGGATCTTCCGGTCATGGATTGGTCAACGAGGCTGCGTATTGCGTTAGGCTCTGCCAAAGGGCTGGCTTACCTTCATGAAGATTGTAAGTCATTGCTGCCCAACACCAACCTTCTACTTTTCACACACATACACATATAGTAATCATTGAGTATTTAGTTCAATGATATTGAAATTGCCTTTGGAAAATGATAAGAGATTGTAAATAGGTTCATAGTCAAAATTAACAATAAATGATAATAGAATTTTCTTTTTCAAATCAAAATGCGAGCAGGCCATCCACGGATTATTCATCGTGACATCAAAGCTGCTAATATTCTTCTTGATTACAACTTTGAAGCAATGGTATGTACCAAGCTTCTTTTTTTTTTTTTTTTTAACTGATTGTGTTACATCTTATTTATTTATTTTAATTTGATTTATTATGTTCTTGACTTGCTATTCAGGTGGCTGATTTTGGATTGGCTAAGCTGTCTTCTGATAATCATACTCATGTCTCTACTCGTGTCATGGGCACATTTGGGTAAACTACAATGAACCATTATTTTCTTTCTGTGTGCTTAATTTGTCTGTTAGGAGTCTAAATCGTTTTGTGGTATGAATTGAGAGCTTCAATGGTTCAGCACGAATGAATTACTAAATTAAAGGCATCACAATTATTCGACAAGGGCTTGCATAAAAACGAAGAGAAAATTGCAGATGTGAAAACTGATTGATATATATGAATGCAGGTATTTGGCTCCTGAGTACGCTTCAAGTGGCAAGTTGACAGAGAAATCCGATGTTTTCTCATTTGGGGTGATGCTTTTAGAACTTATAACAGGAAGGAGACCCGTGGATCCTATAAATGTTATGGAAGATAGCTTAGTGGACTGGGTTTGTATTTTCTCTATTCTCTTGGTTTTAAATTATGCCTTTTATCACTAGTACGTACAACTATACGTACTACTGCCAAGTAAAAACTTTACCAAAAAGGCAGGTGTAGTGAGGGCTACACCTGCTTTTAGTAGCACCCAACATAATGTTTGGCCGTTTAAGTTTTTTTTAGATACAGAATTTGTTCTATGGAAAGTGAACAGAAAAATGAAAAAATCCTGTAAATGAAATGAAGAAATCCTATATATAGAATATGGAGCAAGCGCAGTCTTAGTGTGATTACTATTACCATTATGCTGTTTTTGACTTACTGAAAATTGTTTGTGAAGACATAAAAAGTGAACAAAAAAGAAAGAGAATTAAATGGAAAAGATATAAAAACTGAACATCCCAGTAAACAAATTTTACTTCAATGTTAGTGTAGCGAGGGGCTAGACCTATTATTATTCAAAACTTTAAACCAATTTCTTTGAGCTGCAGGCTCGACCGCTTCTAAATCAGTCATTGAAGGATGGCAACTATACTGAGTTGGTGGATATTCGCTTAGATAATAACTTCAACCCTGAAGAGATGCAGCGTATGGTTGCTTGCGCTGCTGCCAGCATTCGCCATTCTGCGAGAAAGCGCCCAAAAATGAGCCAGGTACTGTAAATAAAATTTACTTGAAAAATACTTGGCATAGAGCAGCTATAGATAGTGAGAGATAAAAACAAAAACTGTAATGTGAAAAGACTAAAATTGTCATTAATGACACTTAATCAAACTGGCTGATGATTTGATTTTTAATTTTATCAATCTAACTAATTGATCTAATCTGATTTTTTCAGATCATTAGATATGACTATATGCTCTTAAAAGAAATTAAAATGGTGAAATATCATTAAATTATTTTATTACCTAAATGAGAGTCAATAAAAGTTGACAGTCTGTAGAATAATTGAACAGATAGTACGTGCACTGGAAGGAGATGTATCACTGGATGACTTAAGTGAGGGAACAAAGCCTGGCCACAGCTCTATCTTCGGAGGTTCAAATGGAAGCTCAGATTACGACACAAGTACATATAGTGCAGATATGAAGAGGTTTAGGCAAGTGGCACTATCCAGCCGGGAATTTGCCAGTGGTGAACTTGGAGCTTCAAGCAATGACTCCCGGGAATTGTCTCCCAGTGGGATCCGCAAGAACACTAATTTATAACTAAAAAACTATACAAACCTTTTGAAATATCTGAATTGCTACCAGCCATTTTAGCATCCTGCATCAATCATTGTTTTTTTAATGCATTATGTTGATTTGGAACTTGAAAAAAAAAGCATTGGAAGAATATATAGAGGGACCAAGATGCTGTGGATCAACTTATATGTGGGTTAGTTTGTACTATTGGTAATTTGTGGTGGATTTCAACTTCTGAGGCAAAATTAGCTTATACTGTAAGTGTGAGTTATATGCGTTTATTCTATGAATATTAAGTTGTTAAATCCTTAGGGATTGTTTTGTTTTTACATTTTATGTTCCTTGCAGAAGCCTTTTTTTTTTTTTTGCACCACTTGTAGAAACTTTTTTTTTCAATGAATCATTCTAGTTCCATCACAATTGTTCTATGTAGGGTGTATTTAACAATATTTTGGCCAATAGCTGATTTTTTAAAATAAAAATTAGAAATTTTTTAATTGATTATAAAATTTTTTAATATTAGTTTTGTCAGTAAAAAAAATGATTTTGAAAGAATTTAATATAGAATCCTCATTCTCCCTATAAACTTTTAGCCTTACTTTTTTATGATTTTTTTCTTCTCTTCTCTTTAAGTTCAATATCAACCTTTCTTTTAAACTAGCTGGAGTCCCATTTTCTTATTTTTTTTAATTTTTATTATTTGTACTTTAATAATACTAAAATACATATTTTGAAATTTTATTTATTTTTTTATGGTGGATTTATTTATCCTCTTTTTGATGGATTTTACGCTTTTTTTTTTTAATCTATATTTAGGTGAATCTATTTTATTTGTGTTATTTGACAGCTTGATTTTTAGTTAAGAGCAAATCTTACTTTTGAATATAAATCTACATTTACCGCTATTCAAATCAGCCATGCAGAAAAATCGAAAGAGTTGAATAGTATGGGTAAATTACAAATTTGGTGTTTAAATTTTTTAATTTTTAATTTTGGTGTTTAAACAATTTTTTTGTTCAATCAAATATTTGACTTGATAAAATCATTTTCACTGTGATGTTTTCTCTTATCTGAACATTCTGATTGACCCATTGTTTGAAGTGTTGCTACAATAGCATCTGTCTAGGAAAAAAAATAAATTACTAAATAGAAGTGGAAAACTAAATTTCCGAAATTAAACATCTAATGAATTCAATACCACAAGTATTTCCTAACACAGTTCCATCACAAAATAAAAGTACCTATTGAGACAAAAAGTCATGAACTTTCCATAATTACTTAAGCAGCAAACTAGGTTTTTCAACTCTCAGTGTTGCTTTATGAAATTAATATGTCTAGGGTAGATAAATACCAAAATTTATATAAGAAGTTCAAAAGGGAAAACAGATTCATTGAACTCTTATGTTAGCTTAAGAAGCAAGTTATACGGCCTATTAAAGGCAGTTAATTACATTTAAGATATTTGAGAGTAAGAAAAAGAAGCCAAACCTTCGCATGAGCCAAAGCCATAACCAATTTCTCTGGCTTATCTTTCCTTATGCTCTTTTCATCTTTATCTGCAGTCTAAAATGAGCATCCATCGAACTTTATACCTCATATTCTTCACAATAATCTGAAATGGGAAAAAGAACAGAGACATATACTCACACTCACACGACAAAATATGAACTGCTTAAGAACATACCATAACTGAGAACTCATATCCCATCTCAGTCAGAATTTGCCGCCAAGCCATAGATGAAGAACCCAATATAACCTGTTAAGAAATTATAAACCCAATTACGGCACTAGGTAGAAAAAGATATTTTGGTATTTAATATGATAAGCTGCTGACTAATACAATTTGTGGATTCCATTGTTGGCAAAGATACTCAAAGCTCCATAACTAGTCATTTAAATTTCATAAGCACAAGCATTCAGAGAAATACACACACACACACAAATAAATATATATTTCACCATTGACCATTCTATTGATTTATATATTTAAAAAAAAAAAAAGAGAAACATGCAACTATGTAGTGCAAATAACCTTAAATGATGATTTGCACAGATCCAGCTCTCTCTCTCTCTTTCAAGCTCCATTTCCTTGAAGATTGTCAAAGAAGTAAGACGCATCATGGCGCACAGTGTACCCAAAGGCATAGGTACGTGCACACCTGAGGGATGAAAGATACAGATATGTTAAGATGTATAAACACAAATGCTTTTTCAATTTGTAATTCATTCTTACACGACAAGAAAGCAAAAAACAAATACAAGCATCCAAAATTCAAACTAAACCATCAATATTTCTCTAAATTAAGATGGGATTAGCAATAGTTAACATTTTTTCCCCTGCCAATATGATGGTTAAGGATGCAAATTTGTCCAGTCCAATGAGTGTCAATCCGTGTCTCAATTAGCCAATTACAATGGACAGGTTTTCCTGTTTCATTTAAGTAGCAATCTTTGAGTGTCTACAGATTATATAAAGCAAGCTTAGGCTGAAACCAGGTAAAACTCACCCGTACGTTTTTTATGGTTTGATTTCTTGACAAGCAACAACCCCAAAAAAAAAGCTTGTAAACCCGATATTAAAATAACAAGAGATAATTTCAGAACTAACAGTTGTGGGATCCCATTTCATATCCTTGTTAGACTGATAACCTAAGCCTGCAACCCCATTTCCCTAGAATAAGTTGGTGGCTACGGCCCACCTGCATGTTGTGCACAATTAAGAGCATTTGCTCTAACATGGATACAGCAGTATGTGAAAGAACAGTATTTGCAATTGCAATGGTCTCATTGCATTTCTATTCATCCCAGTTTGCGTCAATTAACAAAACAAGAACTTTGATTGGGACTAAGGAAAAACGAAATGACACATTTCATTGAACAACTACCGTGCCATAGCAACCGTTTGCATCTTTCTTTCAGCAAGCAAACAGAACACAATCAAATTCGTGTCTAGACGAAACAAGATGGTACCATTTTAGACAAGGTTTCGAAAATGGTTGGTCATCCCTCGAAATTTGATACGATACGACCTTGTGCTTAGAAAACGAAAGGCAGCAACCGTTGAAAAGTTTCTTGTTTTCTTCCTTGTTGGATAAAGAGCTCCTCTTATAACCAAAGGTTGGAGTAGGATTCTGTGATCAGGATTCTTCGAGATTCGTTATTAATTACTACAATTTGTACTTCCCTTTTATTTCATTATGGCAATTAACTAGTAATTATTAGCATTCCAATTGAAGAAGACTATATAATCAACTATTTGAGAGTGCTTGGATTTTACAGCGGCATGGAACTGGGGCCACGAGAGTTAAAAGAATAGAACGTAACTAGGTATAAATAATCAAAACTTCACTTGAGAGAGAAAATTAATGAAAGTTAATTTTTTACATCTTTAACTTCTAAACCTATTTTTCTTTAACCTCCAATTTGAGGATATACAATAAAATAGAAAAGTAGTTAAAAATAAAATAAATTATAAAATAATATAATTTTAATAGTACCCAATGCAATATATTATATCTTGATATAATTACCAATTTAATGTTTTATTTGTTTCACGGAAAATAATTTGTCTATAATTATTTTCTGAGAAAATATTTTGAGTGATATATTTTCCAATGTTTGGACCACATTACAAAAATATTAATTTTTATTTAATTTATAAGATTATAATAAAATTTAGATCATAAATGTTTTATATTTAGACTATTTATTATTTAAGATTAAAAAATATATTAAAAATGAAATTTTTTATGGGTCTCACTATCACTAATGACTATTATAGGTCGACGATGACTGGTGATGGGTGTCGGTAGTCAAGGATGACTAATAATAGTGTGTGTGTGTATATATATATATATATATATATATATATATATATATATATATATAATTTATTTTTCATTTGGATGAGTCTGTCAAAGTCCGAAAAAATATTTTCTATTTTCAAAACGAGAAGTCATTTTCATGAAAAATGACTTAAAATGACTTAGTGTTTCCTTTAACCAAGAAAATATTTTCTATTGACTAATTTTTTTGGATATACCAATAGAGGAAAATGCGAAAAAATATTTTTTTAGAAAATGTTTTTTGAGAAATAAACGGAGCCTAATATTTTTTAATTAACTCACCCATATTTTAAAATTTTCAAACAAGGTAAATAATATTTGCTTCTTTAGCCCCATATTTTTTTTAAACTCTCAAACAAGGTAAGAGTAATTAACATTCTATTACTTTCCATTTCATTCCATTATCTCACTCTTATTAACCTCTTTTTTATCACCTCCATAACTCCCATACAAAAGGTTAAGTTAATTAGGTTTGCATTACATATTATTGACTATAAATCTGTATCATGTAAAATGAATTTCATTTGAAAAAATTTTTAGAAATAAATTTTCATATTTGTTTTAAATATAATATTTATTTTGAATATATAGTTTTAGTATGAACTAATTATATACATATTTTCCTAACTCATTATTTTGTAAGATAATTCATTACATACTTTAATATTTTAATATTTCAATGTATTTTCATGTTATTTCAAGATGATATCAATTGCTTTTTTCTCATATTGTTTTAAATCATATTTTCCTAATTATGTATATTATGATTCTTAATTTGTAAAATAAGTTAGCAAACTTAATGTATTAGACTATTTTAATTTTTACTACACGAATTATTTTTTTGTATTATTAATTCTTATTTTTCTAAGTAATGATTTCTCATTTTAATTATTTTTTATTTCATCAAAAATTTATATTTGTTCAATTTAATAAAAATTAATATTATTTTTTAACTAATAAATAAAGGTTTTTTTTTCTTGATCAATATGTTAGTGTATCATTAATGTAAATAGATTTAACTCTAAAATTAGACATATATTCTGCAATGAAATTATGTATTTGGGTTTATTATTCATTAATTTTCTTTCCTATTTTAGTTAGATTGGTATATATATGTATATGACATACCAAAACAATACAATTGTTATTCACCTGATATGATATAAGAGCCTTTCTCTTAAAATAATTTCTTTTTAGTTTTCAAACTTTTTTATTTTTTATTTTTTAGTTTATAATTCACGATTTGGTCTTTCTCAACTTGTTATGACCTTTTGTTTTTATTGTTACAATTGATTAGTGACCTGATCTATAGCATTGATTAATCAGTTTATTCCAACTTATTTTATATAACTGTGATTCTTTTTTTTTAGCTCTTGCTTTGTGTTGCTTAATATGGACAAATCTAAAATTTCTCGTTCTATTGGTAATGTTTTGGATGGTTCTAATTGTACTTTATGGTCCCAATGTATGAAAAGTTTTTAATTGGATGTAAGATTTGACACATTATTATTGGTGATATATCAAACTAGTTTGGGATATCAATGAAAAGGATACTAAGTATACTAAATGTCTTAAGGATTGAGATAGTAAAAATCACTAGATAATTACTTGATTTTATAATAGCTTTATTTCATCCATTCATATTGAGTTTGCTAAATTTGATACTATAAAGAAAATTTGAAATTTCTTGTCTAACTAATAAAAGCTACTGGTCTTGCACATTATTATCAGTTGCCCACTACTATTAGCAGCCTTAAGTAAGACTGAGAACACTTTGTTAATAACTTTCTTGCCATCATTCAAACTATATAGAATTAATTGGCACAAGCTAATTTTAATAATGATCATCTTCATCTTATCCAAGTTCTTTAGCTCTTCATCCTCAATAAGAATCAGTAGGTGTCATTCTATTACATCATGATCCATTGTCTACTTTAGATGCTACTATTAAAGAAATTTTATTTAAGAAAACTCATCTTAGTTTAATTAAGTCTCCTTTATTAAGTTTCTCTTACTATCAGTTAATCATGCTCTACATCTAGCTTATTCTTCTATAAGAATTATCATAACACTTGTCATATATTTGCTAATTGTCCCATTATTAAGTGCATATATTATAATGGGCATGGTCATATCTTAAAAAATTGTCTAGCCCACTCACGTCGTCCTAAAGGAGCTTTAATAAAGTCCAAGTCTTCCTCTAAGCTTGGTTGTTCCTCCATTCATGTCATTACTACTCTGTTTAATGAGTCATCTTCCCCATTCTTATTATCAATGATCATGAAGCTTTTCTAAAATAAGTGATATCCTCCATCTATTCATCCCTCATTGCCTTATTTGTCACTCCAGGTGATTTTTAGCTCATCCATTTTGCTTTATTATAATTAAATGAATCTTTAACTTTCTCTCTTAATATAACTCCTACTCATTTTCTTCCCTACATTCACACTCTTAAAGGTAATTCTATGTCCATTGCCCATACTATAATAGTTGCCACCTCTAAATTTAGTCTTCCTTATATTTATTTTTTTCTTTGTTTAGCCATAACCTTATTATCTATTAGTCTATTATGTGGTCTTACTCTTACTGTTCTTTTTTCTCTTGATGGTTGTTAGGTACAGGACCTTCAGATAGGTCAAATTATTGGAACAAGATGTAACATAATAAGATTGTTTAAGCTTACATCTCTTCAAATTTCTATTTCTAGAAAAATTTTTGCTTTCACTACCATTCCTTTGATATATTAGTAGCACCTTTGTCTTGGTCATGCCTCTACTAATAAACTCTTATCTTTAGTTTCTAATGGATCATTAGGGCTTTCTAAATTTGAGTCTTTGATTATTTACATTGTTAACTAGCAAAAAAAGTTCCTTTATCCTCTAATAATAATAACTCTATTTGTGGTACTCCTTTTGGTTTAATTCATTCTAATATTTAGAGTCCTACTCCTACTCCTATTGAGAATGATTATCCATATTTTATTTATTATTGATTATTCTAGGTTCACTTAAATATATTGTCTTAAGTATAGATCTGAATTGTTGATAACAACAATTATCTACAAGTGAGCAGTGTCAATTATAGCACGAATAATTTATCAAGGTTGATCCATAAGGATAAAGGTTATTGTTATTCAATTAACTTTTGTCAATCTTTATAAGTAAGATAAATTAAATCATTCAAATTAAAAGAAAGCATAAATAAATTAATATATGAGAATACTAGAGCTTGAGGATCCACCTAGTGAGAATTAATTAATGAAAATCAATACTCAACCTTCATTCTTAAGTGCGATTGTTTCTAATGCATCTTAGTGTTTTATCCCGTCACTAAGTTATATCTAACTAATAAATAACTAATCATTAAAATTCATGATTATTAAGTACCAACAGTAGATATCTAGCAAAATATTTATTTATTTATTTATTTATTTTCAAGTTATGTAGTTCTCTTGCAATAAATGGTTGAAATTTGCACCAAGTTTTAAATAGGCAAAATGTATGACACTTTCCTAAGGGTCAAAATAATTATTCTTATCTCAAGTGTTCAATGGCATTCATGCTCCAAAATTTAAAAATTAGGCTAGTCCTTAATTAAATTTCTTGTGCAAAAATATTGATTTACATCAACTAACTCAACATATAAATTACTTTGCAAAAATATAATCTAAATATAATTATTAGTAAAATAAGAATTGTTTGACACAAAACACTAAACTAACACATCACAAAATACACATGAATACAAAATATAAATTTTGACACAATAAGTAAAATGAAAAGTTCAAAATTAAATGCAACTGCTTAAATAAATAAAATATTCTATGAACATCAAAATTTTCCCCACTCTTAATGTGAATATTATCCTCAATGTTAACAACATAATGAAATAAAAACAAAAAAGGTAAAGAAAAAGTGGAGGACTTCCCTAACTAGCACCACAATACTAATCATGGTGAGGTTGGAGGCGAGGGTATTAAAGATGGAACTTGTAAGCTAGATAGCGCAATAATTTCATCAGTTTATAGTTGTGGTAGTATTGGTCTCTAAATATGAGCTACAACTAATGATCTACCTCAGAGATCTTCTTATCGAAAGAGTCCATCTCGGTGTGCAACTATCTATTATTCTCATCCAGCACATCCAATTATTGCAGTACCAATTTCCACTTAGGCACCTCATTCTAATGCTCTTTCTCCTCCTCTTCTTCCTTCTTTTCTACTGCCTCTTCTCTCTCTTTTCACATTATCCTCGTTTGTTTGTTCCTTACTAGAGGAAACAACTCTTACTCTTTTGCCTTTCATCTCTTTAAAAGATAACCACTGAATAGAGGTGGTTTTAGAGATGATATCTGATTATTGGAAAACCCACAAATCTAGTGTACTCCCCCCACTACCTTAGAGAATCGTAAGGACTCAAAATCTATCGATTTCTTACTAAACCAAAGCAATGGCCACATGACCCATGCCAATAATGGATTTAGGATGGGAGATTACTATATCAAGCTTTTGAAAATATAGTATGCTATATTGACCTTGGTTTCTATATAAATGCACCACAGTAAAAATAATTCATTCAAAGATACTTTGTCCCTCTCCTTTTTGCCTGATATGTAATGATACAAATATTTATGAATTATGACATAACAAGGATCCTTGATGGCAGGTAGAGGCACTATGAGCACTGAAATTTTTTTGTGTAATCAATTCTTCGCAAAAAGAATGATATTTGAATTTTGAACTGTGTTCACAAAGACCACATTTGGAAAGCCATAGACATTTACGATTAAAGCATAATCAAGTTTAAGTTCTTGCCTTAACATCCTACAAATAAATTTATTGTCTTTCGATAGGTCAATTTGTAATGTAATGAAAATTTTCAAACCTAATTCAGCATAAACCATCTTTTTAGTCGTCATAAAAAAATAGTTACCCCATAGAATTCAAGAGTTAGACCATTCATTCTTGAAGACCCAACACTTTCTATAGACTTTCTTTAACAAATCTACATTACATTTGGGGTCTTTAAGCTAAGGAGAGATACCTTTGAGCTTATTCTTTATTGAAAAAGAGGAAAAGGAGCTTCTAGCTCATGTTAGAGATTGGTGGAGTTCTTACCTTCAATTTGCTTCCCTTTGCCTTTATTGGTCGATTTCTCTTGCTTTGGAACCACTAAAATTGTTGATTGATGCTTAGTTATGGTGGGATTAGGAGTGGATTTATGAAATTTTGAGAGAAGAGAATGAAAAGGGGTGAGGGTTTGTATGTGTTCTTGAAAAAGGAAAGGAGAATTGGGGTGTTTGATGTATGGGAGCTTGGCAAGTGTTAACTGATATTGCTTATAAAACCTTTAAAATTACCAAAACACCTTTAACACAAGTGAGAGGGGAACTTGTGCAAGCAGGTGTTGGACCAAAGGCCAAAGGCTCTTAAGTGCACAATCTATCCCATGCAGGATGCAAGCCTAGCCTTTCGCCTTAATTGTGCACATGAGATGAGCTTGCTCGAGGAATTATGCCACTTTTTTTTTTTCAAAATAAACAATTATTGGGATAAGATAAACAAGTGAAGTTGTAGAAATAAAAGAGAATTACACACCAAATTTGAGGATCAAAACCAAAATAACATAGAATTTAAATCAAGAACATAAAAGCTAAGTTAAACTAAGGGTTCAAGGGTCCATTTAGCAAACTAAATCAAAAACTAACTAAAGGCAACTAGACTTGTCTCTAATTTTAACTTTCTAGGATGACTTTAGTTCTTCTTTAATGGGAGATTACCCACTTCAGTTGATGTATCCTCAGTCTTAATGTTAGGTGGTTTACCTCTCTTCTTAGGTGGAAGATCAAACTCCTTATCACTAGAAATTTCAATAAGGTTGGCCCGTTATTGATTAGCTTTATCTTCCTTTTCTATAGTGACAATCTCCTAGTGGTAGAAAACAAATTCATTGGGCCTAGGGTATGCACAACGATATGCATAAAATGTAGTAAGTTACTTAGGTGTCAACTCCTCTCTATTCTTAAGGTGTCTGGGTTAGGGGTCGTAAGAAAACTTGCTTGCCTTTTTTGAGATGCATTATTTTGGCTTATGAGTTAGACAAACTTCACCCAACATCTATTTATAAAAAAAAGGGAGAGTGGCATTAATCCTAGTGCTTGTCAAGAAAGAAAGAAAAAGTCTAAATGCAATCCTATTAATTCCTATTCCTAGTTACTCATTTCCAGATCAATTATTTTCTATTCCTAATACAAAGACTTTTTATTCCTAATATACCAAAAATTTTATATTCCTAATACACCAAAAACTTACTATTCCTAATGCACTAAAAAAACTTTCTATTCCTAATGCACCAATAATTGGGAAATAATGAAGACAACTCAATAATTGCTACGAAGCCTCCATGAAAGTTTTAAATTGAGCACTAACATCCTAACCTTTAGCAATTAAGATCATTAAGTGGGTATACCTGATGTTGAATGAATTAAAAATGATAATACCCTTATAATTAAAATTATTGACTATTATATTGAGTTCTTCTTGTGGATTTTTCTCATATCCTTAGATGTGTCTACTAAATCAACACATAAACAAAATAACTAATATAATAATAAAAGAAAAATATTGTAAAGTAAACCATTAAAAAAATTAAATTGGGTTATCTCCCAAAAAGCGTTAAATTTAATGTCTATAGCTAGACATCCATTCTTGAGAACAAATTATGCAGGGCATGTGAGAGATTGAAGCTGCTAAACATATTACTTTGCTTAATAATCCACCATTATCATGCAACCTTGATTTGCAGCATCAACTATTTGTAGTCACTCATTAATTTCTTTATCTATTCATATTTTATAATTTTCACTAACTTTTTCTTTTTTGTCATTTTCTTGGTTTGTATCTCCCATTATAATATTACTATACTATACATGTCATGTGATGAATAAATAAAAATAACATTAAAAAAGTTCAAATTATATATATTAGTAACAACATGAATAAAAAATACAAAGTTTTCTATTTACTATAAATCATTGCTTGCTTGATCCTATTGCAATAGAAATTAACATATTAATATTATGATTATTAAATAATATAATATATTAAATCTAAAGACCATGTATGTAACTTACCATATATAGAGAAATTATGGTGTCAACGCCTATAAAGCATTGAACTTTAAATAGTCACATCGATATAAAATGATAAAA
>CATIWR010199351.1:0-79306 GCA_949677035.1 Omphalea diandra | reverse complement strand
AAAGAAGAGAAAATCAATATTGTTAACATACAAATATTGTGTTGAGATATATATATATATATATATATATATATATATATATATATATATATATATATATTTTTTAATATATGAGTATACAGCATACGAAACCTTCATTTTACCAATCTCATTTAAATCTGCACTATTCCAGCATAAAATAGAATTAGATTGAGATATTTGTCAAACTATTTGAAGTATTCAGTATAATTGATGAATGTAGTGAATAAAATTTTTCATTAAACAGTTAGTAAATATTTGTTTGACAAATCATATAAAATAACAATTGATAATGAATATAATTTCAATTAGCTGTGGTTTTTATTAGCTCGTATTTGAAATTTTTTTTGAATTTTTGTAGTTTTAGTCAAAAAAATGAAATTATTTTTACTCTATTATCATTCTTAAAGTTTTATCGTTCAACTACCAATTATAAATTAAAATATTTTATTTATGTATATAAAAAATAATTTATTTTAAATTATTATATATAATTTTTATAAAAAATTATATGTAGGATTTTTTAATTACAAAAAATATATTGACACATACTGATTAATATTAACAATAAATAATTAATAAGCTTTTATAAATATAAATTAATAATTATAACTTTCTAAGTTTTGAAATTATGCTTTACGAGCATATGTGAAAATATGTATTATTTTATTATATTTTAATTTTAACTTATTTAATTAAATCTATAAAATATTAACAATATATTCTTTATTAGTTATTTTATAAATTAACAATAATTACTAGATATAATTTATCAAATACTTAATATCAATTTGCTATTAGTTGTTAACTAACAACTATCAACAGTTACTATCAACTACATCCATCAGCTTTTTCAAACAGACTCTATATTGAACAAAAAATTTGTTAATGTCCTTTACAGTTTACATCTTAATGCATGTTTTTTCCGATATCAAATGAAAAATGATAGAAATATATCTTAATTTAGTGAAAGTTAAAAAATAAATTTATTTTTTATTTTAATAAGAATATTCCCATATTAGTTCACACTTCAGTTAAAATAATTTCTCTTTTAATATCTATTTTTATATTTTTCCAATTTATTTTACTAAGTTTATCTCCTTTATCTTTTTCTTCTTTTCCATCAAATATTATCTGATATTAGACTTCTTTCCATAATAATTGGTAGCTTTTTAACTAATTATTGGAGTATTATCAAACAACTCTACTATTATTTATGAATCGGACAACATTTGCATATATACCAAAAAGGAAACACATTTTCATTAATTTTAGGAGAAAGAACAGTTTTAGTAGTTTGTGATATTTTTTATTTAAACTTTATGTCATTTTGATACTTTATAAAATTCTCCATTAATCACATAAAGATAATTTAGATAACACCATTGTTTTAAGTGTATGTGCCATGCCGACTTGAAATTTTTTATTACTTTTATATCAAATGTGACAAAAAGTGAGTCTTATTTATTTAAAAATAAAAAACATGATACATCTTTTTGTTTTTTTTACAAGAAAAAAAAATTCTAACCAAGAAAAACATACTAAAGAGGAAAATTATTATCACTATTCCATGCCTTCTATGTCATTCATGGCTCAAAAAAATTAAAAATTTTATGGCCAGCATTTTAGGTTAAATTACAAACATTTGTACTTGAATTATGTGTATGATTTTGCACAATATGTGGGTTAATTATAGATATTTATATGAGCCTGATTAGTTCTGGATAAAATATTAAAAATTTCATCAAATTTATTATAATATTAATATATTACTTCGTTCTTCAATTTATAAAAATATATTACATTTTTTTTATTCCATAGTGTTAAATTAAATAATCCTTCATCAGATTTTTGCTATTTTTTCATTAACCAAATATAAAGAGTCAATATAATTTATTTAAAACTATAAATACCTTTAAACCTACCCCCATAAATATCAACCCCAATTTAGTTAACTACAGAACGAAACTAAGCATTGAGGTTGTCCATATATAATTGATGTCATAAAAAATATTCTATTTATTTTATAACTTTTTTACTGCCCAGATAAAACAGTAAATGACGAAGTGTCAATACGTGGCAAATGACTGAAATAATAGAAGACAAATTTAGATATAATATTATATTTTAAAAAGTTAATATCATCAAATTTTAACATATTTTATAGTAATTCAAAATTTTACATCGATTGTGAAAGGTGTACGTGAGATATATAAACTAACACACGTTTATAAAATTATCATAATTTTTGAAGGAATAAATTTTATCCCTAATCCATATGTGTATTTATGTTATATTATTTTTTTTTAAAAAAAAGCTATATATTGGCTCTATGAGAAAAAAAAAAGTCTCCTTTTTACTCAGCTTATAAATATAATAGTCATAAATATATTACAAATGAATGTGGAAGAAAAGATTTTAACATCAAATATAATATCACTTATACGATTTTTTTCATTAATTTAGATTTTAATTTAGCTTTACTTTATTACTTTCATTTATGCTTTCATTCCCCTTCGCTCAAATCTTTAATTAATTTTTGGTTTTTATCAAGTTTGTGTTGTTCATAAATCACTTCACTTTTATGCAAATACTTTTTATTCATCTTTCAATCTTTCTATTCATAATTTCATTCTATAATTTGATTTAATTTTAATAAAAATATTTATTATTTAATGATATCAAAATACAAGTGGTTTTTAAATGAATTTTACAAATTAAAAATTAAAATTCTCAAACAAAAAAAAACTGAAAAATGAAGTAGTAAATTATAACAAAATTCGAGAAATTTTTAGTATTTTGCATTAAAAATTTTTACTTTCAATATTGTATGATGAAAATTAGTTGGATTAATATGGGTTGAAGCATTGATATAATTTACTAAGGAGATGTTTGACATTTATTATACTAATGAAAAAATCAGCTTATATTATTTATGGTATTTGGTAATTACAATCAAATATAATAAATAGCTTTTTAAAAGGTTATAATCTGATTATTTGATAAATTGGTTTTTGAAGCTTATCGAGAGAACAAATTATAGCTTACACGGGCAGTTAAATTTTTTTTTCATGAATGGACAAAAATATTCCCTAAACTTAATAATAACAACCTAAAAACCAACTATAAATATTCTATCAGATTTTTTGCTTCTCTTATCTTTTCTCTTTTATTTCTCGCACCTCTCTCCTTTGAATAGTTAATAAAATTTCAATGATACTAGAATAAAAATAAATTTTCTACTAATCAATTAGTATGTAAATATAAATATAAATAAATTAATATCCTTATTTGTCAAAATATATTTCAAAAATAAAATTTCAAAGATGCTAATATATAACAATAAATTTTCTGTTAATCAATTGGTATGAAAATATAAATATATTAACGTCTTTATTTGTGAAAAAGTACAATATAAATTAATTTAGCTAACACTTTTCATTAGTTTTTTTATTCAAAATCGATTTTCAGTATTTTTTTTTCCCAAATATATAACAATTACACTTTTTGCAGACAATCCGTACTTTCCATTCACATTATTTGAGAGAAAAAACAATGTTCAAATGTTTTCATTCATGTTTCATTTATAATAATGAAGTTTTACTAATTAACAATTAGGATAAGAAATGTGGATTAATGTGAATATAGAAATATTGTGATGATTTATGAAACCGTTGCTTTGCCCATATCGTTTAAACTTGCACTATTCTAGAATTAGATTGACATATCTACGGCTACTTTTTTTCTTAATGTCATACTAATCATTAATGATCCTTTTTTTGGTTGGTATGGTCATTAAAATGTTTGAATGACTCATATTTCATTTGATTAAAGTATACATTCAACTGCATGGCTGCACCCCAAAACTGCCATCGTAAACCGTCAAAGCAAACCTCAAGGAAAAGTGGCACACGAGCACTGTTGTACGGCCCCGTCGCAGGCTTATCCTATTAATATTTTGACTTTCAGATTTGTCAAGCTTCAAAGTTTGAAAAAATTTGTTTACTAACTTGTTCAAGAGGTACAAGTACACCGCTCCTCAATTTGCTTTGATTTCAATTTTCAAAGTTTTTTCATTAATGTCGTTCACACCGTCATTTTTTCATCAATTGTTACATGCTCCACCCTCCTTCAATTTTTTGCACTTTTTTAAAGAAATATAAAAAGTTTTAAAAGTAGGGCAAGTAAATTATTTTTAAAGTTTTAGTTATTTACACTCTTAGACTCATGCAAAAGTTTTAACCCTTTGTTTAAGAAGAGTTAAGACAAGAAAATAATAAAAATAAAGAAGAAAAATAAGAAAAAATTATAATTTTTCATTGTTTGGGAAATGAAAGAAAATAATTTTTATTTTTTTCTCTAAAATAAAGAGAAAATATGATAATTTAATAAAATTATAATAAATTTACATTTTTACTTTTGATATTTCATTGGAATAAAAGAAAATAAATTTATTTTTCCTTATTTCTTCTTTACCAAACATGAGAAGAGAAAACATATGAATGAAAGTAAAATTTATTTTTCTTCTTTTTCTTTTTATCTAAACATGAAGAGGGAAAATAAATTAAGGAAAATAAAATTTATTTTTTCTCTTTATTTTCTTTTCTCCCTAAACAATTTGCTAAACATAGGATAAGACAAGTGTAAATAACTAGAACCATTATTGCATCATACAATTAGTTTTTATAATCATTATCATTTTGGTTCAATTTATTTTGTGTAATTGGGAATGTTTTTTCTCCTACTCAAAATTGAAAACAACCACTAAAGCTTATTTGATTTATGTTATTGTCATTATTAATTGTTAGTTATTAATTATTGATTGATATTAACACTTTTTTTTTTTTTGTTTAAGGGAGACTCAATAGGCCGAAATAATATTGTTACGCTATACAATAAAATGTAACTCTTCATTTTCAATAACTCTCACCATATTAATGGATGAAAAGAATTGAACTCGAGACCCCCCACTTTTTACATTTGATATAAATGAGTCTTATAGTTTTTATGAAATTTATTTGTAAATCTACACTTTTTATGTTTGACATAAATGAAAATTTATTTGAAATTATATTTCACTAAATCTTTGATTTTTTTCATAAATCTTCTCTTATTGTTTTTTTATATTTTTAAAAATCTAAAACAAATAACACAAGGACATATTTGTAAAATAAAATATTTTATTGAATTCTACATTTAAACCAAACACAAAATTCATTTCATCTCAAATAAATTTTATTTTATTTATAGTATAACAAATATAAAAATTCATTTATAAATGAATTATATAAAAAATTTATTTACAAATGAAATGAATTTTACATTAAAATTGAATCAAGTACTCCATAATTATTTGATAAAATTATTATTTCCTATTGCTATTAATAAATATAATTATTAATATAGATATAAATTTTAAATAAATAAATAAATTTCATATTTGAGATTTTTAAAATTAAATAATATATAACTATCTATTAAGTATTTTTTAAAATTATAAAATTAGACTTCTTTTTTATAATACATACACTATACATTAATCATGAGTATCATATTGATTTCATTAAAAAAATTAAATAATATATAAATAGTGATAATAAAATCTAAATAAATAACGTATTATTTTTAAATGGAAATAATATTAAAACAAACATTATATTAAAATTGAGTAAAAAATAAAAAAAAAATATTTTTTGAAATAAAATTATTAGATAATCTATCTACTACTAAATCTTGCTTTGAAATGAACTATTATATTAACCAAACACATTCTATACTTTTTACAAATTGATAAATAAAAAAAACCACTCAAAAAAGAAAAATAAACATCTTCTAAATGGCGAAATTATTCAAAAAAAAATTCAATCACAATATCATGATTAGGAAAATAAAAAGTTGACATGGATGACTTGACTATATAATAGGTCCAAGTTAAAATAAAATTCAATCAATAGTATAAATAAGTGAAATTGGTTTCCAAGATGCATAAGAAAAATACTCACCCATTTGACCTAATAATTTTCTAACAATATCAGTTTGACAACTCAAAATGTAATTAAAAGATGCACTTCATCTTCTTATTTCGTTATGGTTCAAATACTTATATGATCCGACGTCCACTCATATCTGATAATTTTCTGGTCAAAGTGAGATTCATCTACTAGAGTCATTTTCAACAGCTGACAGCGGCAATAACCAAATACAAAGGGGAAGACTTGCCCTTTTTAGCAAGGATAGCAAGGATCACAAAGTGCTGCCAGCCAAACAATTACCCACAGCATCATCAAATGAATCCCACACACTGTTGAATAGCACTACTCTATAAGCAATTGAATAATGTCCCAAAATCCCCAGGCATCAATAACATTCATATGTACTTATGCTCACAATAAGACATCACTGTTATGCTGCATTACCACAATAGAACAATAATATTATCCTCACATCATGCTATGATTGCAATTATCATTAGATTTGTACAATATCTAGACAAATCAGTCAACTGAATTTGTATTTCATGATCCACTATGACAAGGGGAAATGATAATTTGAGTTGAGCCAAAAAAAGAACTTCAAATTTAGCATTAGTTGAGTAGAACTGTGGAAAACTTCTAATATGTCATGAACAAAATCTGGCGGGCAAAAACTAACAGTCAAATTGAAAGTATTCTGCCCTGCTTTGCCTGGGAATACTTGGTGATCGTCTCCTGCAATTTGGCAGTTCATGACAGATACATACAAATGGAGACACAAAATGGAAGATATGCAATTCTGTAAGGATATAGATGAAAGAGCATACATGAAGATAAAATTATTATCTCATGTACTAAACCCACACCTTATGTTAGGAATAAATCAAACTGAAACAAGTGGGGAGAACATGTGAAAGATATGAGCTGCTACATTTCACATCGTCAGTGTGATCCATGCCATTCGAGCAATAGCAAAAATCTATTTATCAGGTCAATATAATAATTTAGATCAAACAAGAAAACCGAGATCAACAAAAATATGAAATTAACACTACCAATACTCAATTTATTATTTACAGATATATTCACATTCACTACTGCCTTTGATCAAGTATGGTTAAAACTGACGGTTCCAAGAAATTGACTTAGCAAGCTTTTAATTGTTCAACTTCAGCATGATATGAGATGAATCCAGGGATCAGATAAATGATCGTATACTTTAGTTGATGAAAAATTCACCTCAGCAACTAAGGTCTGACAAGCATAGCAGTGCAGTTTAGAACATGAAATTGTCATAAGGCTTACCTTTTGGATCGGTAACCATGGACCATTGCTCCATCAAGATTATACATATCATCATCATCATGATCCCAGAAGTTATGGCTCTCCCCGTGGTATGACTTCTGCCAGCCAAAGCAGTATAAGAAATTATCTTTGTCTGAACAATGTGTAGGAACATGGAGCCAAAATAGCACGATTAGTAAAGAAGTTGGACAACAAGGGATGACATGGTTTTTTTAATAGTCTGAAAATTCTGATGGAAGAACTTGTTTTATTTAGCCTTAATATAAACCCATTTCACATGTTTGAAAAAGATGAGTTTAGCATTCACATGGTCAACTTTTCACGGTTCGATGCCTATGTTTGGGTGTCCACTACGTTTTACACCTAAAGATGCCACAGCGTATGTGAAAATAGGAACCAAAATATAGGGGAAAGGAGGAAATAAAGAGTAAAAACAGGTTGATTCAGATGAAGTGCTTGAGGAGAACATAATAGAATGTTTTCCACATGGAAGTTGCAAGGCCAATATAGTTTTTTATCTTTACTTGTCATGCAACTAATATATCATAAACAGATACCATTTCAATCTAGAATATACTTCCTGAACACTTGGAAAATGTAAAAGTAGGAGTCTTCTCACAATTTTGAGGATATAAAATGAACAGAATATTGCAAATCAACTGCAGACATTGCAAACAAGGGAAGGGTAAATTCAATTAACCTCAGTATGGACAGATTTCTTCACTTCATCGATCCTATTTTTTACTTCCTTTTGATGACTCTCTTCCAACAGACACATCTTATTAGCCCATTCAATCTTCTCTTGAATTAGGGAAAGCAAATTTTCTGAACTGGATTGCCTGAGATTTATGAGAATTAATTGTCAAACTTCTATAAACTAATGAAAGATTGATAGAAAAAATGTTTTCATGGTAAAAGAATTCTTATTTTGACGATTTTTATAGTAGTCCATAATATCATTTAATTGACTTTGAGATTTAATTATCAAATCTTGTGCAATTTTGTATGCAAAGCACAGATAGAGGATTCTCAGTGTGCGACTATTAACAGGGTTGGCAAACAAGCAAAAATGATCTAGTATAAAACATGCTTGAAGAATACTAGAATAAGGTCAAGCTGCAAAAAGACAGAAGATCAACTGGCCCTAATCCAAGAATCACCTATAAATTACATAATACTTAGAAAGCAAGAAGAACCAAGATGCATGAAATCTTGGATGGTATGGAGTCCAAAAAGGGTAAAAAAGATCAAATGAACACAAACAGAGAGCGGAGAAACTGCAGACCATTGTAGGGCCATCAACAAAAGGTTGGGTGGGTTGAAGAATGGTCGGAGGTGGGTTGAAGAATGGTCGGAGGCTCCAACATGAAAAATGATTGAATAGCATATCTATGCATTTGTCAACAGATTGACATTCACATTTGATGTTTGCACCAATTGGGCTTTAGTTCCAATAGCAAAGAAAAGATAATATCTTAATAGTAAGTTCCTCCTTAATTTTCAGCCTAAATAGGTGACACAGCTGAAAGTGCAACTTCAAACTTTTCATCCTGCAACAAGAGGATTAGAATTCTAAAATAAGAAAACTTACAAAATCCATATCGAAAGTATTAAAATAACAAAGTTGGCTATACAAAATAAGCCAATTTAACCATATTGAGTTATTCTTGGGTGTACACACCCTAATAAGGGTAATATCACTATCAACTCATCCATTTCACTTTAATTTAATGGCCAGCATCCTTTCCAGTGTGTCATCAGATCTGGAGAATTCCTCTTAACATGATGAAATGAATACTCTTGAGTATCTCTTGCAAGCTAACAATTTACTAATTCCTTCATTTCAACAACCTACCCAATCAAGCAAAATACGATTCCCGACCACACCGACTGTGTATTCATAATCTAAGTCTGGAGTAGGCTCCAGGCTTAGCCAGATTGAGGTGATTATATGCTGAACACAGGAAGGAAACCTGTGAATCAGGATGCACCACCTTTCCATTAATTTCTTTCAAAAAAAAAAAAAAAAAGCCAACATTAGTGCGATAGTTAGCAAGTTCAGTTGTCAATCAGCAAGCATTCTAGGTATATATCATGTCAAGCACATCACTGTGAAGTTGTTTCGTACAAGGCAAAGCTAATTGTGAAATAATTGCATGGTGAAGCTTGTTTAAGAAGACAGGGACATATCTGCCTCTGTCTGACATAGATACCAAGCCAGGTACATGGCAAATAACTGCAATGACTAAGCAATCATACAGGTAAAAAGGAGACCAATACAATGGAAAAGATCATCATCAGAAAGAAATGTAGAAACAAAGGTTAGTGGGGAAAAACCGGGCCAGGATTCAAAAGAATTTGGAATTAGGCAAAGTTTTTGTTCCTGAACGATGGAGAATGAACTGAAACATTGACCCTCTGACTAGAATTCAAAAGAAGAATTTCCAATGATATATAAACTAAAGCATACCATTTTTCAGGGTATCTATCCCTACCTTCTCATGCATCAGATCCCTCTCTGCTGCAAATTGCACCTACAAAAAGGATAAGCTCAAAGAATTAAACATTTGAGTTAAATCATGTTATTGGTGGAATCAAATGAATACTTTAAATTTCACAAGGTACATGACTCAACCTCAAAGCACCTTCGCAACTGATCTAACTTTCCTTTGACTAAGCCCTACACATAGAAAATTTCTTTTACTATCTATTATTAAATCACATGGAACAAATTCATAGTCTGAGTAAATATTACAAAAATACAGGGACACACCATGTACATGCACTCATTTATAAGGAAGTCTTCAAGTTCATGCACATTAGAAACCTCAAGCTCCTGCAGTAATGTGTCATAGGAGAGACCCTGGAAGAGAGTACAACCAAGAAAAAATTCACAGCTTCCAGTGCAAATGTACCAAGAAAAATGGGAAAATGAAGCATGAAAAACAATCAGCACATGAAAAGCAGAAACTGAGAGGGGGTTTCTCCTATGGAATATAAACAAGAGAATGTTAGGGTATCTCCCATGGAACATAAACAAGGGAATGATAGGTGTAACTAGCAGAACAAACTCAAATCCCACAAAATAAACAGAAACATTCAAACAACACAAATTCACTCGTTTGTCACAACAACTTTAATAGGCATGTAAAATCAAACAATTTTCAAGAAATATAATAGCTTTTCTATTAAAACTAAAAACTTGATATAATTCAATTTAAAACCATTACCTTGTTTGACTCAGCAAGAGTAAGCACAGTAAGTTGCTTCAACTTGAGGACTTGTTCAGGTACCAACTGAGGCAGAGAACCAGCATTACATAAAAACAAACCCATTAAATCAAATACATGTTGCTCGTGTTGGCTATCAAACTTAAAGCTCAAACAACAAAACGTCAAAGCTAACAAAACAGTTCGTTAAGTGAATAATCGCGCCAGGTCCCGTAAGCAAACAAACGAAGCAGGCGAAGATATGCAGAATCCTCAGTTCGTTCAAGCTGAAATTCGAGTAAAGCATCAAACTTTTTTTAGATTAAACGCAAATACAATTAAAAAAAACTAATAAAATATTGCACAGATGCGCAGAATTGTCCGTCTCTCCAAGCTGCATTCGAGTAAAGCAACAAAATTTTCAAAATTAAACGAAAACTCAACTAAAAAATAAAAACTAAAAAAATCATTGCACTGTGACTAGACTACATGCAATATTCTCAGTCCCTCAGCTGAATTCGAGTAAAGTATCAAACTTTTCTACATTAAACGAAAACGTAATTAAAAAAATCATAACAAAAGTTCGAAAAAAAAAAAAATAAAAAGCTGAACCTGGAGTAGATTGGGAACAGCAAGAATCTCAGAGAAAGAGAAGAGAGAGGGGTGAGAAGTGGCGTGGACGATGAGGGAAGGCAGGGACGAGGTGGCATTGATAGAGGAAGCTTGCTCCATCAATGATTGTATTAATTGGGCTTGTTGCTCCTCCGTCTCTTCTGAAGAATAAGAGATTTTTACAATACGTTTGGGAAGGAGAAAAAAAAAAAAAAAAAAAAGAAGGGAAAATAATTTATTTTTTTCCATATTTTACTTTCTTATATTTAAATAAAAAAGAGAAAAGAAAATAATTTTATTTTTTCTAAATATGAAGGGAAAAAAATATTATTTTCTATATTTTCTATTTTATCCTTTATTCAATAAACAATTAGATATATGATTATATTGTATAATGATAAAAAAGATAATTAATTTATATTTTAATCGATTTTAGATGAAATAATAATTTATATAATGAAAAATATAATGTTAATACTAAAAAAATCTAACATTATTTTTTTATATTTCAAATGTAAAAAAAATAGATTTATACATTCAGTTATATTTTTTAAATATTAAATTTTAATTTTTAAATTAAATGTTAAATGTTAATATTTATTAAATATTATTTTTTAATATTTTAATATTCAATCACAAAACGTTAATCGATAAATGTAAAATCTAAAAGACATTTAAATAAAAAATCATAAGATTTCGAGATAATTAATTTCAATTAAAAATTTTAGATAAAATTATTTTACTAATTTTATAATTTAAATTCACTTTATGTTTATTTTAAAATTTAAATATACAATAACTTTACTTTAGTGTTGATTTTATGTTTATGGACAAATTTATAATTTTATAAAAGTTTTCTGAATCTCTTATATTTTCTCCTCATTTTGTAGAAAAATAAACTTTATTTCTCTTTCTCTTTTATTTTTTCTCATTTTTTAAATAGAGTAAAATTATTTTCTCTTTTTTTTTTTTTTTTACCGTTATTTTACTTGGTCTCTTATTTTCCTTCCTCGCGAAGGTTTCTTTACGATGGAAAAAGGATAGAGAGTTTGAGAAGGAGAGACGTATTTTTGGTGCCTGCCTTCTAGAGTGAGGAACGTGGTTTTAGTACCTATGCTGTTACTTTTTTTATTTAGTACATATTAAAAAATTTATCAATAAAAAATATTTTTTAATTAAAAACTATTATTTTAAAAAATTAAATTTTCTTTTAAAAATAAAAATTCATTTTTTAAATTTTAACAAATTTATCCATATAAAAATATATATTTATTATTATTTATCAGTTTTTACTATCAATAGATAGGTAGGTGATATTTAAAATAAATTTTATTTTTAAGATATTTTTCTTATATTTTTGAAAGAAAAATATATTAAAAAGTATAAAAACATAAAATATTTATATTAAATAACAAAAAGTATAAAATATTTATAGCTTAAATTTTATTATAATTTTATAAATTAAAAAAATTAATATTTTTTAATATATTCTAAATACCAGAAAATATATTACTCAAAAAATAAATGAAGCTAAAATTTAAAAAAAAATGAAAGAAGCATTAGTATAATATTGTAATTAATATAATTTTTATTAATCCATCGAAATGTTATTATTGGATGAAAAGTGTTATTTCACCATATAATTCACTGAATTTTTATCACATCTTTAATATTTATTAAACAATTAATTTTGACAATAATACTCATTAAATAATTAAAACATAAATAAACTGAAATGATGAGCAACACTATGTTGCTCTCACTTACACGTCTTTTTCCTTTCTACTGAAAATTGCTAATAGCATAAAATTTTATTAATTATAGTATGATCATAATTCATAAAAATTTAGCAAGATAATTAGTAAGGTTATTTTCTTTTCACGTCTGAGAACTTGTAGATGAATAATGTCGTAAAAATACATTTTACATCTGAGAACTTGTATATGAATAAAAGATATGCAATTACAAATTGACATATCTAAAAGAATTAGAAATTTTTTTTATTTTAAATTAAAATTTGTTTATTAAAAACTTTAAATAGTTATTAATCGATTCAGGACCAACAATTAGTGGATCATTTCTCCTTTTCAAGTCTTACGAAATTCGACCCAATTTCAATTCAGTGGTGTCTATCCCTAAACTTGAAACATAGTTAATAAGTATTAAATTAGTAATAAATCTTGCAAGGGATGATTATAATAATAGATTTTAAAAAAAATTAAAATTTATTTTTGTTGAATAATTAGTTAATTAATTAATTATTATTTTATTAAAAACTTATTATCAATTAAACAAAATAAATGAAATAAAATTTTAAAATTTGTAATTATTTATGGAAGTAGTTATAATAAAAGATTGTTTATCAATTCTTATTTTTAATCTTATATGACATAATTTTAAAAGAAAATTTATTAAAATTGAATGACTAATTCATAATAATCAATCAAAAATATAATATTAAGTATTTTATAATAAAAAATAAAATTAATAGATAATCATAGTTTATGTACAAATATATGAGATAATTATACAAAAGACTATATATTGTTTCATATTTTCAATTTTATATAGTATGGTTTTAGGAGAAAATTCATTAAATTTAAATGAATTAATTCTTATTAATATATTATATTATCGCTATCTTTTATATAGTTAGAATTTGAATAATCAATGAAATTAATTTAAATATTAGCTCTCTTGTAATTTCTTTTTAAAAGTTGTTCATAATTTTTATTTTTTAGATTTTTCTAATTTTTTATTCAAAAGTTTTTTGTTATATGATCTTAATTTTTTTTATTTATAATTGTTATTGTTTAAATTTTTTAATTTTTATTTAAAAAGTCTTTTTATATGACAATTAATTTTTTTTTATATTTATTTAACAAATGATAAATATTTGCTTAAAACTGATTTTAAAAATGAAATTAATGATATATATCAATTTCGTTTAAAGAGTTAAGATTTGAACGTCAGTTCTCATATCTCACTTTATCTTATAAATAGTTGTCATTTCACTTGTTTTAAAGACAAAAAAATCAATTTAAAAATATTTAAAGAGTGGATGACATTTTTCATTTTCTCTTTATAAATATCATCAATTGTGAAAAATAGTGAATATTATAATATTGTATAGATATTTAGGTAATAATTTTATTATTATATATAATTATTTATTATTTTAAATAATTTTTATTTTTGATAAAATTATCACAAAATAATTAATAATAATTTAAAATTTTACACAATGTAATTAAACTATAACGTTAATGTAAAATTCACCTGAAAAATATAAAAAGATGTTCAAATAATTTTCACCTATCAGGCAATTCTGCTATTAATCTCACATGCAATGTTGCAAATCTTGCGGCTTTAATCAATATATAATTAATTTTGATTTCAATGATAATTTATCATTTATTAAATAAATATATTATTAACTTAATATTTTTGACAAGTGACAATATAATATATTAGTTGTTAATTCATATATTGCGCGAATTGTAATGTAAAAAATTTAGTCACGAATTAGTGCGTTACACAACATAATTATAATAATAAATTTAATATATATTGTTATAAATTAAATAATTAATTAGTTGAATAATTAAAATTAATATAGAACTAATAATTAAAATTCATTATTATTATATAATTTATTATTTTATGAAAAATTATATGTAATTAGATTTTTTACGTGAATAAAATAGTAAAAAAAGAATTATAATTAAGTTAGTATAATAAATTTTAATAATAATATATAAGATAAATAAAAAATTCATAATTTTATCTTTTTAGTCATAATTTTTTTTTCTGTTTAATTATTTTAAATTGCGCAACAATTCAAAATTCAAGTCAGCAGTGTATATGGAACCAAAAGAGCAGATTTGGTCCCGAATTCAGAGTTATTTTGGCTTTTCTTTGATTTTTCTTCTCTCTGATAGTTACTATATGGGAGTCACCCAACTGATATTATTGCAATGACTTCAAGCTTTCTCTGCAAAATAATACCAATGTGCTTTACTCTGACGTTATTTAATCAATCAACTATTTTTTTGAGCCACAAAAAAAGATGAAGAAAAATCAATAAAATTTAAATTTCTAACATGATAATATTTATCGATTATTAGTCAAATAAAAAATACAATATTACATAAAAAAAATTTGGACTTTTCTTTTCTAAAACGCGGTTTCGCAAAGAAGACCAGATGAAACTACCTGGGTTTACTAGTCAAGAAAATGGCTAAATCAGCTACTCAACCCAAGACTCCATCTTCTTTGTAATTAAATATCAGTCCATACTCCGCAAATTAAGCAAACACTTCCATGGCTTCCGTGCTTGTTGTTCCTAAGCTTATCCCTCTATTTCTCGCTCTCTTTCTCATACATCCAATTTCTGCTCAAGAGAACATAACCTTGCCCTCATCATTGTCTGCAGACGACGACACTTCTCCATGGTTATCCCCATCTCGGGATTTTGCATTTGGTTTCCAAAAGCTCAATAAAACAACAAACCTGTTCTTGCTTGCCATCTGGTTCAACAATATTCCTGATAAAACCGTCGTTTGGTCTGCAAATCGTGATAATCCAGTCCAACAAGGATCCGTTCTCCGGCTCACTGCAACTGGCCTTGTGCTTGCTGATCCTAATGGCCAACTTATATGGAATCAAGAATTGAAACAAACTGCACCTGCTTCCTATGCTGCTATTCTTGATACAGGAAACTTTGTTCTTGTTGGTAATAATTCTGTTTACCTATGGGAGAGCTTCAAGAATCCTACAGACACCTTGTTGCCTTCTCAAGTACTCGAATCAGGCACAGTCTTGTTTTCAAAGCTCACAGAAACCAACTTCTCAAGAGGAAGATTTAAGCTTTACTTCTCGAATGGGGATCTTGAGCTTAGTCCACTTGCCTGGCCTACAGAATTTCAGTACAAGAATTATTTCACCAGTGGAACTTCTGGGAATGCTTCGGATTCCGGTCATCAGCTTGTTTTCAATGAAACATCCAGTATCTACGTGGTCAAGACAAATGGTGCTATTGTCCAACTCCCATGGCGGGAGCAGAATCCAGCCTCTGGTGTTGCTGGAAACTACTACAGAGCAACGCTTGATTATACTGGAGTTTTCGTACAATACGCCTATCCTATGGGCTCAAATGGCGAGCAGAGTTGGTCTGTTGTGCAATACATCCCTGGAGATATTTGTTCTGCTATATTCGATGATTATGGTAGTGGTTCTTGTGGGTATAATAGCTACTGCAGCAACTTAAATGGGAGGCCTAATTGTAGATGCCCACCTGGATATTCTCTCATGGATCAAAATAACGAGTTTGGGGGCTGCAAACCAAATTTTCCTCTAGGTTGTGGGGTTGACGATGCATCAGTGAACCTGGCAGACATGTATGAGATCCAGGAGTTACAAAGTGTGAATTGGCCACGTGGAGATTATGAAAGACTGCAGCCTTATAGTGAAGATGAGTGCAGGAGTTCATGCTTGCAAGACTGTTTGTGTGCAGTTGCCATTTATGGCTACCAAATTTGTTGGAAGAAAAGGATACCTTTTGGCAATGGGAGAGTCGACAGTGGGGCAAAAGCTCTCATCAAAGTTCGTAAAGGCAGTGTTCCTTCGGATTATCCTGGTTCTATATGCACAAAGAAGAAATCAAATAATCCAATCATTGTAGGATCACTAAGTTCCTCCCTTGCTTTGAATGCACTATTCATGATCGTAGTTCCTTTGGTTCTCTTCCTGAAGCTCAACAGGAAATCAAAGAGAGCGGTTCAAGTTTCAACTCTTTTGGAAACAAATCTGACTATGTTCAGTTATAAGGAACTTGAGGAAGCAACAGAAAACTTCAATGAACAAATTGGTAGAGGTTCTTCTGCAATTGTCTACAAAGGCATTCTGAAATTTGGTTCAAATAATATTGTTGCTATCAAGAAGTTAGATAAGTTGTCCGAAGAGGCTGACGGGGAATTCAGAACTGAACTGAAAACAATTGGGAAGACATGTCATAAGAATCTAGTCCGGTTACTTGGTTTCTGTGAAGAGAGAGCTCATCGCCTTTTGGTTTACGAGTTCATGAGTAATGGAACATTAGCAAATTTTCTTCTTGGAATCCCAAAACCTGGATGGAATATAAGGGCTAAAATCGCCTTAGAGATTGCAAGAGGAATTGTTTATTTGCACGAAGAGTGCGCAAATCCAATCATTCATTGCGATATGAAACCTGAAAACGTACTCCTAGATGAATGTTTCACAGCAAGAATTTCTGACTTTGGGTTAGCAAAATTGTTACAGACTAGTCAGAGTCGAACACTGACTAATATCAGAGGAACAAGAGGATATGTAGCTCCTGAATGGTTCAGAAATGTTGCTGTTACATCTAAAGTGGATGTTTACAGTTTTGGTGTGATGTTGTTTGAGATTATCTTCTGTAGGAGGAATGTATCGAAACTCGAAGGCGAAGAGGGGATACTAACAGATTGGGTTTGTGATTGTTTTGAGGATGGGATAGTAGATGCTGCTGTGGTTGAATCTGATAAAGAGGCTGCGGGTGATAAGGAGAGGTTGCATAGATGGATTAGCATAGCAATATGGTGCATTCAGGAGGATCCTTCAAATAGGCCTTCAATGAAGATGGTTCTGCAAATGTTGGAAGGTTCTGTTGGAGTACCATCTCCTCCTTTGCGCCTTTTTAGTTCTACTGTTTGAGCTACTGGTGTCATGCAGTTCAGTTTCATTGCAGAAGGCTCGATGTTGTCAATTGTGGTAAACTAAGTTTTAATCTCGAGTTAATTAGAATTAGCTATATGAATTTGCTTTTTCCATGCGGAGTGATCTTTGGTCACACTTAATGCGATAGAAATATTAATAGGACCATATGAATAAAACTTCATTATTTTCTTCTTTTTCTATCGTAAAGATTGATTCCCAATAATGCTGAAATCGTCTTAACAAAGACAACGGAAATTTCTCAACAAATTAGCTTGCCTATGCTGACTACGGAAATTTCTTTTTAATGGCTTGAATATGACACTTCAGGGGAGGGTTCAAAGATTGAAGCAGAAAAGATGGAGAATGTTTAAGCACAGATATCTTTTCATTGTCTTTCTAAAATTGCCCCAATGCCCTTTCTTTAGTCGCTTCATTTGCCTTCTTCTTTTTTATTTTTTTATAGAGCCATTCTCGTATATTGGAAGTTGTCAATTTTTCAATTATGCAATTTGGAAGGTTTTTTTCCTATTATAATTAATTTTCTTCTGCACGAAATATGTGTGTGTTTGAAAGAAAATCATAAAAATAACGGAATGACAGTTTTTTTTTTTTGTTTTTTAACCATTAGAGACTTATTTTTATTTATTCATGACATGGTGGCCCAGTGAGATTATGGATAAATTTATGATATGTTTGGTTATATTAAGAATAGAAAAGAAAATCATATTTAAAATAAATATTTAATATTTTTATTTGGTATATCATATGAATTATGAAATATTTTAAAATTTTATTTTTAAATTTTTGAAATAAATTAAAGTATTAAATGTGAAAATAAAATTGAAGTTTCATTGCATATCAAGCGTGCTCTTAATATAATAATAATAATAATAATAATCAATTATATATATTAGATGAAAATATAAATATCTTTTTATTTAAGAAAAAATATTAATTTTTTCAGAGATTATGATTGGTTATTTTAAATCTCGCTGTATTAACGTATGTAGTGAAAAAATATCTCTAACATAATAAACTTTTAAAAATAGGAAAAACTATTTACTAAATTGAGTGTAGTAAAAGCAAAAAGAATGGTCTCTATCTACTTACATAAAATTATTATTATGTTCGTGAATAATTATATTTAAATATTATTTTATTCATTATTGTCAAATACAAAATATTTGTTAGTTGAATATATATTCTAGCAACTAACGAAAGGGCATTGGGACAATTTTGGAAAGAAGAAATGAAAATTATCACATGTGCACAAACTATGGGCATATTTGTCCATTTATTAGAGAATGATATGTGCTTAACAAGAAAAAAAATATTTGTGCTTAACCATTTCCGAAAAGACGCCCCCCAACAAAGATATGGGCAGCTTAGGAAAGTATTTCTAACAATACGTGTTGCACGTGTTATTATTTAATATTTTCTTATTTCATATTGCTAAGTATGCTTATTGTGACTTGAAATTTATATATTCATTTCTTATGAATTTTAGTATAAAAATTAATATTTTCTGTGTACTAGTGATGATTAAATGAGAAAATGTATATACAATTATTTTCACAGTAATGATGGATAATTTGTGATTGAATGTGAGTTTTACAATGTAACAGTTTTATTTAGTTTTGTTAAATAAAAAATAAAAAACCCAACAGAACGAAAAATTTGTTAAAATAAAAAATCGAAACCGCTAGACCAATTAACTGATTTTCAATTTGAGTTTAGTTTACGTTTTCTCTCTCTCTCTCATATGTATTATCCCAAATAAACACAGGTGATCGAGTTATGCTATAGAGGATTAAATAATAAAATTTCCTACAATCTCCTAGAGGGAAGGAGGGAGGACATAAACTGCACCAAATCATACAGGGAAAGAACAGGTTATGTCAAGCACAGTAAAGATAGGTCATACCTTCAACATTTTATTAATTATTTGAATAAATCATGCCCAATATCACTTTCTTCTTATCACATGTTTAGCATTTGAGCAATATTGGAATTTGGAACTCAAACAGAACATCAAACAAGCCTTGGCTACCATATGACAGCCATAATTAGCAGAACCTGTAACAGGCATTCTGTGCCAAAACTTTATCTTACAAAGAAAAGGGGAAGAAAATTATCCTCAAGTCTATAACTGACTACGAAGGGCTTTACAAAGTCTACAACCAAACTGCATCCGGGCGGCTGCATCAACTAAAACGAAAAACATTTCACAAGGACTTGGACGTGTTTAAATTGCCAATCGTAAAATGCACCCTCAGCTTTCTTTGAAGTGGCTATTACGCTAAAGTTAAGAGAGTCAGGGTTTTTCTGAACCATTTCTCTCATGACTTTGGCTGCATCCTGTCGTGAAATTCAACGCTAGCAAATACGTGAGAATTCACTGGTTCACATGTGCATCCAATAATGTTGTAGCAACTATCGTCACATTAACGAATGCAATCTACTGTGCTCATGGGGTTTGACGCAACCAAGTCCCCAATTCATTGGTAAAAGTCTTTGATCCAGGCCTAATATCTATATCATCAGGGTTAAGAGCATACTCCTTTTATAAGGTTCAGAATAGATTTTTTATGGCCTAACAACCGACAAAGTCGAATCATCAGTAACAACAATAATTTTATCTAGCCATGATAAGTTGGTTGATTAGGGTCACGTTATTCAGCAGGCTCAACTCCCCCGAGTCACAGCCCCACATACACAGTAGTAAATATGCATTTAATTTCCATTTTAAGAATCAAAACCATTTCATTCTCTTGTAATTCTTCACCATCTCATTTTCATTTGCAGTTTCTTCTCTTGTAAGCCACATGATTATAAAAGAAGATTAAATTCGAAAAAAAAAAAAGCTGTGCGATTAGATTAGGTTCAAAATATGCACCTTCAATAAGCTGCCTGGTGAGGATGGACCATGGGATACTGGTCCTGACTTTCTTCCATCAAGCTCAAAAAGTTCCCGTACATGTAAAATAGCCGCGGATTAAGTAGTCGCGCATGGAAGCAATGGCCGCAACAAAACTATTGGCAAGCATCTCTGCTCAATTTTGATTTCATTTCTCATTGGTTTTTCATACTTGGACACTTGCACGCTGAGTAAATCAATTATCTGAATTTATTTACCTTCCACACATGTGAAGCAGATAACATGAGCGTCCACATTATCTGAAGCCTATACAAACAAAAATTGATAGGAATATAAAAATAAGCACATTGCTACATCGCAGTAATGTTCATTTGTTTGATTAACATGACGAAAGAAAAAAGAATTTACAAATGCCTTTTTTTCCTTTCTGAGAAGAAGAATTTTCAAATTCCGAATCCATTATCATTTACAGCCATCACTATCCCATCAGGCATTATCAAGCTAGTGCTTTGCGACAACTCCAAATATGGATCTGACTCCATCCTTGTTCCTAGTCAAATCACTTGTTTTCAGCCTTTCAAGGAAATATTCTCATGGAATTCAGTAGATCAGTCTACCCTTCTCAACTCTTGATAAGCAAAACTTCCTCGCAATCACTTTGCTAGCTCATCAAGCCCTCCGAAGTAAGGTCAAAGACCATCATATGTGAACCATTAATGGATTCCTTTTTGAGATACTGATACTCATATCTTTTCAGCAGTGTCTTTGATCCAAGTAATTTGTGCAACTTCAACAGGTAAAATTGGGTCTTTTGCAATCCAGAATATACAAAGAATTTATTTTGTCTGTATAGAATACAACATGCTGATTACCAGATCTTTCTCCCAATCAGAAAACTACATTAATAAAACAAACTTCCCCTATGTAAAAAATTCTATATGTACTTGTCAAATGCCTTCAGGGAAATCTAATTTCAAGCCAGTCAAAATCCATCGTCCCCATTGTCTGAAATCATAAAAAAGGGATCCCAATGGAGCCCTGATAATAGTGATAAACAATAAATAGGAAGGATGAATCTTCGTGCTTGTGTTTTCAGATAATATTAGCCTTTAATGTCAGCATATTCAAAATTTCTCCCAAATAATTACCATGAACTTCATTATTCAATAAAAACAGAAACTACCAAGACAGTGACCTCTGATCATCAGCTGTAGCTGCTACAGAAGGTGCAACTTCCATTTCTCCGTCTTTCTCAAGAAATGCAGCACGCTACTCAAAATAAATAGAAAAAGAAAAAATAATAAGACAGAGGTGAGGAAGCCATCTTAATTGATCATCAAAACATCAAACTCTGTGTATATGTTAGGATTGAGAATGGGAAGAGAAGTGAAAGGTCCAAAAACAAAAGGAATAGAACAACATCCTCAAGAGGATCCATCCTTGCTGTGGATTTGAAAAACCTATCCAAGAATGATCCCTCAACTGAAATTAAGTTAAATACCAAAAAATGAGTACTAGGAATGCGACAGGGATTTATAAACTGTGCTATAATTATCCGGATAGACACAGAAAGACATTTATTTCACAAGTCCTAGCATTTAGAGGATGTATGTATTCAGCATAGACAAGCTATTTGTAAAAGCAGACTCACACCTATGACTAGGGCCAGCATGGTTTGGCGCAATTCAGAAACTTGAAAATCTCCAAAATCGGACCAAAATTTTGGGAATCTTAAAAATGGAGAACCGGTATCGTTCTGAATTTTCGGTCTAATTTGGTTCGATTTCTTATAAATTTGGGACAGTTCAGTTCAATTTTTCAATTTTTTTAGAACGGTTAAGTTCGATTCGATACTGGTTTGGGTATTCGATTATTCAATTTATTAAAAATTACATTTTTTTTTATTTTTAGGGACCAAAATATAATAAATTTTGTATTTTTCACTTTTAATTATTCAAAGTCTAAAATAAATAAGTGATAATTTAATAAATTATAACTAATAACTTACACATTAAATATTAATTAAATTTTGTTAATGTTTATTATTAATTTATAATTAATAAATAGTCTAATTATTTATAATACATATTAATTGAGTGAGGTGACTAGTAAAATTATATATATATATATATATATATATATATATATATATAGTTCGGTTCAGTTTTTTAGTAAGAGATGGTTATAATACGGTTTGGTTCAGTTCTCGGTTCGGGTAATATAAAATCTCTGGTATCATTCCGTTTAATAAAATTGGCATGGTTCGATTCATGTATTTATTATTCACTTCGAAGATTTTAAGTTCTGGTTCAAGTCAATTCAATTATTCGGTCCAATTCGAGAATTTTTGAGTCTTATGCTCAGTCCTACCTATGAATGTTTTTAACCACAACAGCATGCAGGCTTGAGATCACAAATTCAGAAGAGAACAATAGAATACTTAAACCTCTTGTTGCATGACAATCCATAAATTTCAACAGGCTCACATAGATCACCAATAGAAAAGGCAAGCATATAGTTCTAATTATTATCGTCCTCTGCGAGTTCAATTTGTACTGTTAATCAACAGAAGCAGTCTAAATACCTGTCTTGGAAATGAAGGTGCATACAAATATAACAACATAACAGGTCCATTCATTTTGCAATTCCAAGAGCTCAGGTTCTCATGTAAACCTTGCGTACTTATTGTATATGACTCAACCTACCATTTCACAAATAGAAGCAACTCAAACCAAGCAAATAGGATACTTGGTTATGGCATTCATCCAATTGTCAATGTTGTTGCCTCCATGTTTTTTTCTTTGCATTTTATTCCTTTAGTTGGTTGAGTTGGGGGGACAGTGCAGGGGAACTATATACAAGTGATGTTCATCGGTAACAGAAATACAAAAAAACTTACCAAACTTAACCTCTGAAGTTTTGCTCCCAACAGCATGCAGAAGGTCAGTTCTCATATCTCATTTTATCTTATAAATAGTTTCATTTAATTTGTTTTAAAGACAAAAAAAAAATCAATGAAAAAAATATTTAGAGAATGGATGACATTTGTCATTTTGTCAATATAAATATCATCAATGGTGAAAAATAGGTGAATATTATAATATCATATAGATATTTAGGTAATTATTTTATTACTATGTGTAATTATTTATTATTTAGATAGTTTTTATTTTTGATAAAATTATCATAAATAATTAACCAATTCTACACATAATTTTAAATTTTACACAATGTGAATAAAGTATAACCTCAATATAAAATTCATCTGAAAAATATAAAAAGGTGTTTAAATAATTTTCACCTATCAACAGCTTCACTATTCATCTCACATGCAATTTAGCAAATCTTGTAGCTTTAATTGATATATAATTAATTTTGATATCAATTGAAGATGATTGTCTGTCATTTATTAAATAATTATATTGATAGCTTAATAGTTTTAACAAGTGACAATATAATATACTAGTCACTAATTCATATATTGCGTGAATTGTAATGTAAAAATTTCATAAAATTATTCAAGAACCGGTGCATTACACAATAGAATTATGACAATAAATTTTAAATAAATTTAATATAATTTTTATTAATTAAATAATTAATTAGTTGAATAATTAAAATTTTGAGAAAAGAATTATTAAAATTAATATATAACTGATAATTAAAATTCATTATTATTATATAATTTATTCTTTTATGACAAATTACTATGTAATTAGATTTTTAAATAAAATAGTGAAAAAAGAATTATAATTAAATCAGTATAATAAATTTTAATAATAATATAAGATAAATAAAAAAAATCATAATTTTACCTTTCTATTCATAATTTTTTGTTTTCTGTTCAATTATTTTAAATTGTGCAACAATTCAACAGAAGAGAAGATTTGGTCCCGCCCAGCTTACAATTCAGACTCATTATGCAACCACCCACAGCACAATGGAGTTGCGTTAAAGGTTAAGTGTTCCTTTCAGCCATAGTTTGACTTTTCTCTGATTTTTCTTCTCTCTGATAGTTAGTATATGGAAGTTACCCAACTGATATTATTACAATGACTTCAAGCTTTCTCTGCAAAATAATACTAATGTGCCTTCCTTGTAAATAATGGCTCTTTACTATTATGTTATTTAATCAATAAAGTCAAATAAAAATTTAAAAAATACAAAAAAAGTTAACTTTTCTTTTCTAGAGCACGGGTTTCGTAAAGAAGATGAATAAAACTACCTGGGATTACTTGTCAGGAAAATGGCTAAATCATCTAGTCAACCCAAGACTCCATCTTCTTTGTAATTAAATATCAGTCCATACCCCACAAATTAAGCAAACACTTCAATAGCTTCCATGCTTGTTGTTCCTAAGCTTATCCCTCTATTTCTCACTCTCTTTCTCATACATCCAATTTCTGCTCAAAAGAGCATAACCTTGCCCTCATCATTGTCTGCCGACGACAACACTTCTCCGTGGTTATCCCCATCCCGGGATTTTGCATTTGGTTTCCAAAAGCTCAATAACACAACAAACCTGTGCTTGCTTGCCATCTGGTTCAACAATATTCCTGATAAAACCGTCGTTCGGTCTGCAAATCGTGATAATCCAGCCCAACAAGGATCCATTCTCCGGCTTACTGCAACTGGCCTTGTACTTACTGATCCTAATGGCCAACTTATATGGAATAAAGAATTGAACCAAACTGCACCAGCTTCCTATGCCGCTATTCTTGATACAGGAAACTTTGTTCTTGTTGGTAATAATTCTGTTTACCTATGGGAGAGCTTCAAGAATCCTACAGACACCTTGCTGCCTTCTCAAGTACTCGAATCAGGAGCTCACAGAAACCAATTTCTCAAGAGGAAGATTTAAGCGTTACTTCTCGAATGAGGATCTTGAGCTTAGTCCACTTGCCTGGCCTACAGAATTTCAGTATAAGAATTATTTCAGCAGTGGAACTTCTGGGAATGCTTCGGATTCCGGTCATCAGCTTGTTTTTAATGAAACATCCAGTATCTACGTGGTGAAGACAAATGGTGCTATTGTCCAACTCCCATGGCAGACGCAGAATCCAGCCCCTGGTGTTGCTGGAAACTACAACAGAACAACGCTTGATTATACTGGAGTTTTCGTACAATACGCCTATCCTATGGGCTCAAATGGTGAGCAGAGTTGGTATGTTGTGCAATACATCCCTGGAGATAATTGTTCTGCTATATGCAATGATTTTGGTAGTGTTTCTTGTGGGTATAATAGCTACTGCAGCAAGTTCAATGGGAGGCCTAATTGTAGATTCCCACCTGGATATTCTCTCATGGATCAACATAACGAGTTTGGGGGCTGCAAACCAAATTTTCCTCTAGGTTGTGGGGTTGACAATGCATCAGTGAACCTGGCAGAAATTTATGAGATCCAGGAGTTACAAGATGTGAATTGGCCAATTGGAGATTATGAAAGACTGCAGCCTTATACTGAAGATGAGTGCAGAAGTTCATGCTTGCAAGACTGTTTGTGTGCAATTGCCATTTATGGCAACCAAATTTGTTGTAAGAAAAGGAAAAGGATACCTTTAGGTAATGGGAGACTCGAAATTGGGAACTCAAAAGCGCTCATCAAAGTTCGTAAAGGCAGTCTTCCTTTGTGTCAAGCAGCTGAGATTTGATTTGGCCACTAAGTTTACTTATATATTTTTGGTATTTTTGTACCTGCTATATTTTCAGTTGTTTAATGATGTAGTTGTAGCAGATAGTGAAAATATGATTTTCGTCAACTTAAGTTTCTTATCAGCTAGATATCAGCCTAAACTTTTTGTACTTTTTGCTTGTTGATCTTAACTTCACATATTTAACCATATATATATATATATATATATATATATATTTGTATGCTGGAAAACGTTGGGAGTTGAATGAAAAGAACACTCTCTCAAATTTTCTGTCCTAAATATTTTCCTCAATTTATTTTACACATTCAGCTTGAATTTACACTTCCGATTATCCTAGTTCTAAGAAGAAACCGGATAATCCAATTATTGTAGGATCACTAAGTACCTCCCTTGCTTTCAATGCGTTGTTCCTGATCGTAGTTCCTTTGATTCTTTTCCTGAAGCTCAACAGGAAATCGAAGAGAGTGATTCATGTTTCAACTCTTTTGGAAACAAATCTGAATATCTTCAGTTATAAGGAACTTGAGGAAAAAACAGAAAACTTCGAGGAACAAGTTGGTAGAGGTTCTTCTGCAATTGTCTACAAAGGCATTCTGAAATTTGGTTCAAATAATGTCGTTGCTGTCAAGAAGTTGGATATGTTGTCCCAAGAGGCTGACAGGGAATTCAGAACTGAACTGAAAGCAATTGGGACGACATGTCACAAGAATCTAGTCCAGTTGCTTGGTTTCTGTGAAGAGGAAGCCCATCGCCTTTTGGTTTATGAGTTCATGAGTAATGGAACATTAGCAAATTTTCTTCTTGGAATCCCAAAACCTGGATGGAATATAAGGGCTAAAATCACCTTGGAGATTGCAAGAGGACTTGTTTATTTACACGAAGAGTGCGAAATCATTCATTGCGATATAAAGCCTGAATACATACTCCCAGATGAATGTTTAACAGCAAGAATTTCTGACTTTGGGTTAGCAAAATTGTTAAGAGTCTAGTCAGAGTCGAACACTGACTAATATCAGAGGAACAAGAGGATATTAGGTAGCTCCTGAATGGTTCAGAAATGTTGCTGTTACATGGATGTTTACAGTTTTGGTGTTATGTTGTTAGAGATTATCTTTTGCAGTAGGAATGCATCAAAACTTGAAAGTGAAGAGGAGATACTAACAGATTGGGTTTGTGATTATTTTGAGGATGGCATAGTAGATGCAGCTGTGGTTGAATCTGATAAGGAGGCTGCGGGTGATAAGGAGAGGTTGCATAGATGGATTAGCATAGCAATATGGTGCATTCAGGAGGGTCCTTCAAATAGGCCTTCAATGAAGACGGTTCTGCAAATGTTAGATGGTTCTGTTGGAATACCATAGCCTCCTTCGCGCCTTTTTAGCTGTACTGTTTGAGCTACTGGTGTCATGCAGTTTATCTTCATTGCAGACGGCTAGATGTTGTCAATTGTACTCAACCCAACTAAGTTTTAATCTCAAGTTAATTGAGACAAGTTATATGAATTGGTTTTTTTTCACATGGAGCGATCATAGGTCACATCTAATACAATAAAAATATTTATAGGACCATATGAATAAAACATGATTATTTTCTTCTTCTCCTTGCTTATGATAATGTAAAGATGGATTCTCAGTAACGCTGAAATCGTCTCAACAAATTTGCTTGATATGCTGACAACGGAAATTTCTTTTTAAGTGCCTGAATATGACATTTGAGGGGAGGGTTCAAAGATTGAACCAGAACAGACACCCCCCACAAACACCTGGGGGTCTTAGATTAGTATTTCTAACAATACGTGTTGTACGGGTTATTATTTAATACTTTCATATTTTTTAATTTATCATAATACATTAAATATATTACTAAGCTAAGCTTCATGTGGCTGGAAATTTTATATGTTCGTTTAAAAATTTTAATTTCTTGTGAAATTTAGTATAAAAAATTAATAGTGTACTAGTGATGATTAAATGAGAAAATATAAATATAATTATTTTCACAATAATGATGAATAATTTGTGATTGAATGTTTATAATGTAAAAGTTTTGGTAGTTTAGTTAAATAATAGAAAAAAAAAAAAAAAAGAACCAAAAAATTGCTAAAATAAAAATCAGCTAGACCAATTAACTGATTTTCAATTCGAGTTTAGTTTACTTTTGCCGCCCAACCCCCCACCCTTCCCCCCGCTATGTATTATCCCAAATCAACACAGGTGATCAAGTTATTTTATAAATGATTAAATAATAAAATTTCCTTCAATATCCTAGAGGGAGTATATAAACTGCACCAAACCTTACAGGGAAAGAACAGGTTATCTCAGGCTCACTAAAGATAGGTCATATTTTCAGCATATCATTAATTATCTGAATAAATCATACCCAATGTCATTTTCTTCTTATCAAATGTTTAGCATTTGAGCAATATAGGAATTTGGAACTCAAACAGAACATCAAACAAGCCTTGGCTAGCATATCACAGCCACAATTATTAGAACCTGTAACAGGTATCCTGTGCTAAAACTTTAGCTTACAAAGAAAAGGGGAAGAAAATTATACTCGAGTCTATAACTGACTACGAAGGGCTTTATAAAGTCTACAACCAAACTGCATCCAGGTGGCTGCATCAACTAAAACAAAAAACATTTCAAAGGACCCGGACGTGTTTAAATTGCCAATTCTAAAATGCACCCTCAGCTTTCTTTGAAATGGCTATTACGTTAAAGTTAAGCGAGTCAGGATTTTTCTGAATCATTTCTCTTATGATATTGGCTGCATCCTGTCATGAAATTCAACGTTAGCAAATACGTAGCAACCATTGCCACATTAATGAATGCAATCTATTGTGCTCAATGGGTTTGAAGCCACCAAGTCCCCAACTATATCATCAGGGTGGTGCGTGAGATAGAGAGAGGACATTCCTTTTATAAGATTCAGAATAGATCTTTTATGGCCTAATAACCGACAAAGTTAGTAACAACAAGCAACTCCCTTGAGTCACTGCCCCACATACACAGTGGTAAATATGCATTTTATTTCTATTTTAAGAATCAAAACCATTTCATCCTCTTGTAATTATTCACCATCTCATTTTCATTTTTTTCTCTCACAAGCCACATGGACTATAAAAGAAGATTAGAATTCCAAAAAAAAAAAACACTGCAATCAGGATATGCACCTTCAATAAGCTGCCTGGTGAGGATGGACCATGGGATATTGGTCCTGACTTTCTTCCATCAAGCTCAAAAAGTTCCCCTACATGTAAATAGCTGCGGATTAAGTACCCGCCCATGGAAGCAATGGCTGCAGTAAAACTATTTGCAAGCATCTCTGTTCAATTTTGATTTCATTTCTCATTGGTTTTCATCCTAGGACGCTTGAACACTGAGTAAATCAATTATCTTAATTTATTTACCTTCCACACATGTGAAGCAGATAAAATGAGTGTCCACATTATCTGAAGCCTGTACAAACAGAAATTGGTAAGAATATAAAAATAAGTACATTGCTATATCACAGTAATGTTAATATATTTGGTCAACATGAGGAAAGAAAAAAGAACTTACAAATTCCTTTTTTTTTTCTTTTTTTTTTTTTTTTTTTGAGAAGAAGAATTTACAAATTCCTAATCCATTATCATTTACAGCCATCACTATCCCATCAGCCATGATCAAGCTAGCACTTTGCTACAACTCCAAATATAGATCTAACCCTGCCCTTATTCCCAATCAAATCACTTGTTTTCAGCCTTTCAAGGAAATATTCTCTTGGAAGTCTATAGATCAGTCTACCCTTCTCAACTCTTGATAAGCAAAACTTCCTCGCAATCACTTTGCTAGCTCATCAAGCCCTCCAAGGTAAGGTCAAAGACCCTTATATGTGAACCAATAATAGAATCCTTTGTCTAACTTAGTTTGCTTTGAGATCCTGATACTCGTATCTTTTCAGCAGTGTCTTTGATCCAAGTAATTTGTGCAACTTCAACAGGTAAAATTTTGTCTTTCGCAATCCAGAACATACAAACAATTTATTTTGTCTGGATAGAATACAACATGCTGATTACCATATCTTTCTCCCAATAAGCAAATTCAACTTACTCAACTCAATTCAACTAAACGCTAGTCCCAAGTTAATTGGGGTCAGCTAGATAGATTTGCTTTTTTCACTCGGAGTGATTTTGGATCAAATCTTCAGAAATCTAATTTCATTTTCATACATTGATAAAACAAACTTCCCCAATGTCAAAAATTCCATATTTACTTGTTAAATGCCTTCAGGGAAATCTAATTTCAACTCAATCAAAGTCTCTTGTCACCATTGTCAGAAATCATAAAAAGGGGATCCCAATGGAGCCCTGATAATAGTGATAAACAATAAATAGGAAGGATTAATCTTTGTGCTTGTGTTTTCAGATAATATCAGCCTTTAATGTCAGCATATTCAAATTTTCTCCCCAATAATTACCATGAACGTCATAATTTAATAAAAACAGAAACTACTAAGACAGTTACCTCTGTATCACCAGCTGTAGCTGCTACAGAATGGGCAATTTCCATTTCTCTGTCCTTCTCGAGAAAGGCAGCACGCTACTCAAAATAAATGGAAAAAGGATAAATAATAAGACAGAGGTAAGGAAGCCATATTAATTGATCATCAAAACATCAAACTGTGTGTGTATGTTAGGATTAAGAATGGGAAGAAAAGTGAAAGGTCCAAAACAAAAGGAATAGAACAAAAACCTCAAGAGGATCCATCCTTGCTGTGGATTTGAAAAACCTATCCAAGAATGATCCCTCAACTGAAATTAAGTTAAAAATCAAAAAATAAGTAATAGGAATGCAATAGGGATTTCTAAGCTGGGCTATAACTATCCCGATTGACACAGAAAGACATTATTTCATAAGTCTTAGCACTTACAAGATGTATGTATTCACCATAGACTGTAAGCTATTTGTAAAAGCAGACTCACACCTATGACAGTGTTTTTAACCACAACAGTATATAGGCCCGATATCACAAATTCAGAAGAGAACAATAGAATACTTAAACTTCTTGTTGCATGACAATCCATAAGTTTCAATGCGCTCACATAGATCACCAATAGAAAAGGCAAGCATACAATTCTAATTGTTATCATCTTCTGTGAGTTGAATTTCTACTGTTAATCAACTGGAGCAGTCTAAATACCTGTCTTGGAAATGAAGATGCACACAAATTCAACAACATAACAGGTCCAATCATTTTGCACTTCCAAGAGCTCAGGTTATCATGTAAATCCTAGCGTACTTAGTGGGTATAACTCAACCTACCATTTCACAAACAGAAGCAACTCAAACCAAACAAATAGGACACTTGGTTGTGGCATTCATCCAATTGTCAATGTTGTTGCCTCCATATTTTTTCTTTTCATTTTATTCATTTATTTGATTGGATTGGGGGACAGTGCAAGAGAACTATATATAAGTGATGTTCATCTGTAAAAGAAATATAAAAATAACTTACCAAACTTAATCACTGAAGTGATGTTCCCAACAGCATGAAGAAGGCCTATTGTTCCGCAAGCATTACCCACTGTTTGTTTCATAAAATAAACTTTGCTGTTATGTTCCTGTAGCCAGAACATACGAAAGCATCAAAATCAAAATTTCCAAGCAAAATGACAAGAACAAAAAAAATTAAATTATGGTGTATTGCATTATAAAAGAAATTTAAAAAAAAAAAACAAAATTCTTGCACAAGATAACATTGGAAGCCCAAATAAATTTCATTAAATAAGAGTTAGCCTTAGAAATTTGTAAATGGCCAAAAAAATGAACCTCAACAGATTTAGTAATTGTTATCCAGAAGCTGAGGTACTTAAGCTGAAGTACTGTAAAGTCTATTATCTATACCCAAACAATGCTTTATCTCTTGCACAAGGCAGGTGACACTACCAACAATGAATACCCATACTAGAGTGGTATTGTTCATTGATTATGCAATCAACAAAAATGTCTAGCATGCAGTCTTAGATGTTACTAAATTCCTAGACAAGGTATCAGCATGACCCGTAAACACTAAAGTAAGCTTGTGAACCTTGATTCTTTATCTCAAAACTGAACATTTCATGTCTGCAGAAGGTATATAAACTTCAATACTGGAGTTCAACATTTATGCTTTGATAGAGCTATCAGGCATCATCTGACTAAGACTAATTAACTCTCTTATCAATTCCTCTAATTTCCATGACAGTGTGGATGCACAACATAACTTTCCACACATGTTCTATTAGCCGCAAAAGCCTCCAAGTCGGCGGGGAAAAAACATGACACATGTTTTAGAATTAAAAAAAAAAAATTCAAATTCATCATATGATCATCAATTGTCAACCTTTTTCCCAGCTTCTTGCTGCAACCTCTCTTCTTCACTCTGAAAAACAAAAACAAAAAAAAAAAAATCAAGAAATCAATAACAAGTACATTTTCATTCATATCCCGAAGTTCAAGACTTGGCCCCCAACTACATATAAGTAGAAAGAAACAATGTTTAAGTAGAAAAAACCTGCGGGGTGATAGGATAGAGAAAGAGAACAGCAAGAACAGGCTTAGGAACCATTTCCAACAGTTCTTCATCCAACCCAAAAACATCATAACACTCTGCTTCACTCTCCTCAACACCTAAACCCCAAAGGAACTGCACAATCAAAGAAAGACGATAACTTTATTCTAACTGCAATGCAAAAAGAATAATCTTTAAGGATTTCCATTTTAACAGATTAATTCTTTTTCCATTTGAGATTGTATAAAAGAATCAATCAATTAAATCAATAGTTAAACAAAAAGAAAGAAGAAATGAAAAGGCTACCTGGTTCATGACATCTGGGTTAGCTTCGAGAGGAAGCCACCGCTTAGCAGAGGGGCTTTCGTCTATGGTTGCCATTTCGATTTCTAATTGCTAACCAACAAACAGAACCGTATACAGAGACGAAAAGGGTACTCAACAAAAGAAGGTTTTGGATGGGTTTTTAAGCTGGGGGTTTTTTTTTTTTTTCTTTTTTAATCTTCGAGTCACCCTCAGAAATTAGCAATTTGGAAGTATCGAATTTTGATTTTTTATTTTTTAATTAATACAACTTAATTAGTTCCAAAATAATATTTTTTTTATTTATTAAATTTGATATATAAAAATATATTATTATTTATTGGATTCATGAAATACTCTTTTAGCTATATTTAAATTTATTCTCAAAATTTTAGATTTTGCTTCTCTCAATAAATTAGATGTTACATGCATATATCCAAAATTTTAGTGATGTATCAACTTCATTGTTATTTTTATAATTGCATGTGTTGCATAAATTTATTTAAGTAATATTTAGGGAAAAAATGTTTGATAAATATAAATTCCTCTTCCATTATTCAACTCTCTTGCTTTTTTACCCTTCTGTCTCAATGAACTATTGTTTTGTTGGCGGCTATAAACAAACAAAGTTGTTATTAGTGATGTTTTTTTAATAATAATTTGTTCAAATATAAATGATTGTAAATTTTAAAATTGAATTTTGTTTAATAAATAAACTAAAATTAATGAAAAATTTGTTTGGCACATTTAGATACATTTATAAATATTTTTACATTTTTATAATACATAATTAAAATGATTGATATTATAATTAAAATGATTGATATTACTAAATATATTAAATATATAAAACAAACATAATTAAGAGACAACTATAATATTAAAAAATTAAATTAATAAAAGTTGTGAATCATATATGAACATGATATTATTGAATATGATTGGCTTATTTAAGAAATAAACCAAACTCAAATCAAAATTTTAGATTCATAATAAATAAATCAAATTTAAATTAGTCTAAATTCACTCAGTTTCAGTTTATTTACATTGCAATCTAGTTATTAATTATTAATAACTCTCTTAAATCTGAAATAAACTTTTTCTTTTTAACAATTTTAAATTTAACTAAATTTATTAACATAAATAGTTAATATATTGAATCTATATCATTCTAACACACATCTACTTACATTTATATTTTTTATTATCTTATTTATTGTTGAATTTTTTTCACGAAACTTTTTTGTGTGAAAATATTAAATTCTTCAAGACTCTTTAGGATCTCAAAATCAAATTTGATAATTAATCATACTACTTTGTTAATTCAACAGAAGTATATCAGAAATAATTTTCACTAATGAAATATATTAGAAGTGTATTAGAATTAGGGAAGCAATTTTTTTATAGATTTGAGTCTAGTTATAGAAATAATTGCTAAAAATATTTTTTGAAAAATAAGTTATAGACAAGTAAAATTTGTAATGATTTTAATTTGTAAATTTTGAAAATAGAAATAGAAAAACAAAAGGAAACTACAGCAACAAAAACAACAAACACTAAAACACTTTATATTATTCATCAAGACATTTCAGAAGAAGGCTTTATGATTTGGTCTTCCTTGCTAATCTGCACACCAAAAAGCTTAACTCCATTATTTAAATCCTTCTCCTCCTCTTCCTCTTCTTCTTCTTTTTTCATCCACGTCTTCAATATCGACTTGATTCTTTACCTTTTCCCTCATATCAGTTTCCTTCTCCACATCCCAAGTAGTCACACCATAATTTTGCACACTATCATTAGACTGTGCATCTATCATGTAAAATCCTATTCCATGAATCTCCCACTGATGTTTACATCTATAGAAAAAGACTGAATCTTTTGGCTTCAAGTAATTCATCTTCAGGAAATGCCTCCACCCTTTTGTAAACACAAATGTCTGTGTACTCTTCCAATATGAGTACCGAAAAGTCCATGGACAACAGTGTTTATTGTAGAAGGTCAACTCAATGGACTTATTATTCCCATTCTCATCTCCTACTGATGATGATGATGAGTTCGTGCCAGCAAGTGGAGGCAAGTACTCCCTTGCGTACTCTTTAGGGATATGAAAGCCCTTGATGTGAGTAACATCAGTTTGTGTCAACTCCTTTCGAAACAGCATTTGATATGTCATCCCATGCAGGTTTGTCAGGCTGCTACAATCTCCAAACTGCCTTAGCAATGATTGGTTTTCAAGATAATTTGTGTATCTGGACTCGTAAGTTTTGTTCTTGATCATATCCAGGATCTCTTCATTCGAATACTTACTTTGGAATTTGGTTTCTTGAACTGTGTACATGTGCATGGGGAAGTTTAGTGGAGCATCACTTCTTTGAAGTTTAATGGCTGCTCTATCATAAGCCATAGCTGCCTCTTCTTCAAAGTCATATGTTCCAAGCCAGTAAGCCTTATACTTAAAGGCGATTTGTGCAACCCACTTGCCACTTCTAAGCCAAATGACTCCTCTGAAATTTGAAGATGACTCTCTTGTAGTACTGCTGCTATAGTGCTTGACATTCTGACTTCTGCTGATGATGTTCAGTTTTAAACTCTCCATTATCATGCTTTAATACCCTCTATTTTGATATAAAATTGAGAACAGAATATTAGGAATCTAAAAAAAAAAAAAGCGGAGAAATGAGTACAGCGGAAACTGCATTAAGGTTGCATCTATTTATAAGCAGATGAACAATAAATTAGTACAACACAGTAGACATGATTATAGTAACTCTGAGATATAAAGATAAGCCTAGAAACATTAGAGCCACACATGGCAGCTTCATGCATTTCTATCTATAGTGTAAGCAGAGGTTATGCATTTTTGGAAGGTGTATGCAGGATTCATATTGTGAACATCAAGAAATGGATGATCCCACACCGCAAAAATACATACATTAGCAGAAGAGTAGCAAGTACACCTGAGGCCTAGGCTACATTTCTAGTTTATCATAGAAACTCCTCCTATAAGCCATGTGTAGTAGTTGGAGAAGGCATTTATGACAGTGAAGAAGGGGCAAACTAAATAAATTCAAAGAATGAAAGTACAAATTCAAGATAAGCAACTATCAGTTTTATTATAATATAATTCACAACCATATTAGGCATTGCTTATCATTTATGTCGCCCACAGAAAGTATTCGAAAGACTCGCCGGCTGGATGGAGGATACAGTTGCTATTGACATCCTGGGAATACGACAGATTAGCATGATTATCTTCTGAAACTCAACTTCTGAGTAAAAAACGACGATATTTTAGAGTTTCAACTTCAATTGCTTGACATGCACATTTCCATGTTTTAGTTCAATTTCAGTGAAGCCTTCCTTTTTTTCACTGCTGAATATTCACGCACTTCCTAAAATGGAAGAAGAAAAAGTTAATTGTCAACTTAATTCCTATTTCTAGGTAACCTATATATGTTAATAAACATTAGATATTCATTCCTAAATGCTAAAGAATGCCCCACTTATAGCTCAATGATAAAAAAAATAAAAAAATAAAAATTATCATTATATAAAAATGATGAACTAGAAGACAATATCTTTTAAGTAATCACTCTATGCCTAGGAGTTAGCATACCCTATACAAGTCTACGAAACTGAAAGAGAGAACGATCAGGAGGCTAGCTAGAAGATCATATTTGCAAGTTGCAGATGCCAAAATGAACTACGTTTTCTTTCTTTTTTATTTTTTTCCCTTTTCTGTTCCTAATTTTGTTTGCTTGAAAAATGTTGGATACATTTTTAATCTTTATCAATTTTTATGTAAAATTGATGCAAGTAATTTGTAGCATTTATAGCAACTTTCTATACTTTTTCCAACCTTAATTCTATTCCTATTAATACTGCTTTTGATGTTCCATATGCGTTGCAACCATTTTTTAAATGCAAATTAGCTATCACATGCCAAGTTTAGCTTCAATAATGCAAAGCAACTCCACAGACAAACAGTGACAGTTTATTTATCCAGAGAACCTGTGAAAATTTTCATATAGTAACAAAATAATAGGACTTGACTTGCCCTCATAAAGGTCAAAGTCAGACATTTTGGTAGTGCAAATATAGAGCAATTTTACTTTAAAGTCTGCAAATTCATCCCTAGCTAAACTACTGAAAACAATCAACATACCATCAAATTGATTGTAAAGATGAATGGCAATACAACAATATACAAATCATGATTGCTCATTTGCACAGATAGTGTTAGTTCTAGGGTTTGAAATTGCTTATCATTTTATTTCCATGCACCTCAGTTTCTACTTTTCAGCAACTGTGACCAGACATTGCTTGTTGGTATTTTTTTTGTTCTCTTCACTGTCCCATATATCTAGGTTTCCGCTTTTCAGCAAATGCTGCCAAGCCTTCCAAGCGATCTTTTGTGTTCAAGAGCTGTTCATAACACTCTTTTTCCAATTCCAATGCTGATGCCAAATCTATATCAAGTCCCTCGTTAAAAGCCTTTTTTGCCATCCTTATTGCTATCGGACCCTGTCAAGACTCACTTTAGTTTGAATGAGTAGAATTGAAGTGCAAAGATGTAAAATGTACGACCAAAAAATCCAATCATAATGTTTATGTCTCAGCAATGCATAAAATTATTTCATTCCCATGAAACTGTTTCGGCACAGCTGTAGTACTCATATGCAATACATAATTTGTTGTATAAGACATATATATTGTACCTTCTGATTAATTTCCCGAGCAACTTCAAGAGCCTTTAAACGAGCTTCACCAGTGGGCACAGAGTAATTAACAAGGCCTACAGCATTGATTGCATTTATTGCTAAATATGGATTAACACCACATAGACTAGGCGGCTTCCAAGTAAACATACCAATTGACATGGCCTCTCTGCCACCAATCTTTCGACCGGTAAATATAAGTTCCTTTGCACCGATTTTCCAACCAATCTAGAAAGTCTTTGTGTCCCACCTGCCCTGTTCAGAACCAGTATTCCATGAGAGACTAGCACTGAATAAATTCCGACAAAAAGAAAGAAGTTTCAAGCACAAAGAAGTCTGCTCAAGTAAGCAACAATAAGTTCTACTTTCCAATGTATTAAAAAAAATCAATGAAAAAGTCATTCAACACATGCATACACGGAATAAAATGCCCACAAATAAAAATGCAGAGAATCAGCAATGCCAATAACACAAATGTAAAACGAGATCAATGCATACCCGGGAACTATAGCAAGCCCTGTTTCTGGCAAGCCCAATATTGCATCTTCTCCTGAATCATTAGATGAGGAGCACAATTATTAACAAAATCATATCTCAAGAAGAAACATGCCTAAACTAAAACCAAATACAATCTGGGACTACCACATATCCGAAGATCGCATGACAAAGCCATTTCAAGTCCACCACCCAAGGCTGCTCCTTCAATAACAGCAATAGTAGGAATACGAAGTTCCTGCAGTGAAAGTAAACTAGAAGTCAAGAAAACATGCTGTGATATAGAAAGTTCAACAATGTTATCATAATGCAGGGATATCAGTCCCCAGAGAACAAAGAATTCAGTAAACATAAATAAAACGTAATATCATTGACCCTGAGCTGTTTTTATATTTGTTAGGTTGACAAGCGTTGGGCTACATCCAAAACAACCAAAATGCAACAGTGGCAGATTTGAAAAGCTTTAAATAACCATGCTACCTAGATATCCAATCTTTTAATTGGGTAAGCCAATAATGAATTGAACTACATGTTCACATTATATCCATGGGATAGAATATTGGAATATGGAACCCTACAATCCATATGATTGAGGGCAATCAAATCAAACATTTACTCCTTGTCATTTACACAGTTCAAGTGATTCATAAATAACAACCACTATTAGAGAATATATTAGTGTAATCTAAGGGGTTCAGGATCACCGCCAAGAATGAGAATGTGGACCGTAGCGTGCTGACAAAAAATTGCACTTCAGATGGACTCATCATCTTACGCTCCTGCCAATCCAATCAAAGGAAGAGCTGTCAAGCTTTTCCATTAGAGAATGCGTGTAAGTAAACCAATGCTATCATGATTTACAAGCACAATATAAATGCCTAATTACAAAAAAAGAAGCTAATTGAATTACTGGTATAGAAATACTGAAGCCCTAAAAGGAAAGGGTTTCCTCATCCCACTTCAAATGACTATATTTTCAATCAACAACAATGCAGAGCCTAGTACTCGCAATTAAACATTTAAGTCCCTCAACCCTCAGTGTCAGCCTTTAATATCAAATCTGCATAGATACAGTGAAATTTTCTGAAATAATTGATACCGTCTCCACTTGATTAATCTTATAGCTCTAAATATGAACACTAAAGCAAATTGAAATATACGCCCAAGCCAGACCAGAAAACACCTTAGCTGGGGCAATCACTGGCATTGTAGTAGTGAATTAGAAACGATAGAAGACCATACTAAAAGGATACAATGCATCCTTCCTAACCTAAAGTACAGATAACTATCTATGCTGACTAAATCCCTTACACTGATGAAATCTGCAAAGAACAAAGGGAACATAACAATATAATAAGTGAGCCACACGTTTAACCAAGCATAGATACTCTAAAAGCTGAAGTATCCTCCATTTTCTGCAGGCTTATTGCATAATTTTTAAGCTAAAGATGACCTTTTTTGCTTTGGAATAATGAGAAAAAAAAAAAACAGCTGACGTTAACCATCTTTAAATACTAAAAACGAAACCACTTTGTGCAAAAATTTTATTCTCTTGAAGAACCCAACTTTAATGACTACATTTTACAGACACTAACACAATAAAAAAAAAAAAACGAATCCTCTAACTAAAAAAAAAAATTTTTAAAAAATAATGCAATACCTTCAAGTCAGCTCCTGCACAAAACACTTCAGGAACAGAACTACAAACCATAACAACATGAGCAGAGTCATCCCCATTGATTGCTTCAAAAGTGTGTCTTAACCCCCTTAGCATTTCCTTTCCAATAGCATTCCTCGCTTCTGGCCTAGCCAAATTCACCTCCACGATACCTGTTAATCAACAAAATTCCCATATGGGTTTCTACTTTTTCCACTTACAATAGGTTTAGGAGCTTACCGGAATCAGAATCGGATAGGCTTTGTAGCTTCACTGGTGGGGAGGAGACGGAATCTAAGATGAGCGTTCTGCGGGCTTGGAATTGGTGAAAATTGGCATCTGAATTTGGATTTGAAGTCGCTGAATAAAGTATGAGTTTGCCTAAATGGAATAAGTTCTGGGATTTGGAGGTTTTGATGCAATGGTTAGGACGATATCTTGAAAGAGCAGCGAAAGTACCCATTTCGGATTTCTGGTGTTTTGATAGACAATGATTTGGTCTGCATCAGTTTAAAGTGGGTCAACCCTCGTCACATTCAAGTTCTAATTATAAAATTTGAAGTTGAAGCTCGATATCAACTCCGTTCAGTTTTATTTTTCAAATTTAAATTTAATTCAATAAAATATCCAAATTTAACTCATTTTTACTTTATTATTATTTAAATTTAAATAAACTTCAATTTGATTCAATTATTTATATAAATTTATTAAAATATAAAATATAATAAAATATTAAAGTTTGATTAAATTCATAAATTTTTAAATAAAATGTCTTAATATTCTAACTTGATTAAAAAATACTTAAAAAATTATAATCTAAGTTTATCTCTATTAATTTTCAAATTTATTTAAATAACTTAACTGTCTTTCTAGACATAAGATTAAGAAGATTTGATTTTGGTTGTATAAGATTTTCAAAAGTTGTGATTTATTTTTTCTTAAACGACCTCTCATTGTTACCTTATCATATAACAATACTATCATTTTTCGGTGAGTGCTACCATGCACAACAAATACAAATTTATTAAAGGCACAACAATTAAATTAATCGTTAAATTATTTTAAAATATTTAAATAAAGATAAAATCAATTATCATACTTAATTAGGACATAATTTTATTTTAAAATTATTTAAGATAAAATTACCAAAAAAATGGAATGTAAACTATATGTTTATATATTTTTAAAATAAAAATGATAAATTAATTTTTTTATTTATATTTTTAAAAATATTATAAATATTTATAAAAAAATAACCTAATTACTATTTTCTCTTCTACACTTCCTTCTTACTTGCAATACTCATTTCCATTTATTAAATATGGCATTTCATAAGTATAAAGTTTAACATATCATGCACAACCAAAAAAGACATATCAATTTCCTTATTTAATGTACATATATATTAAGTGCAGCTCATTTAATGTTAGTAACCACAAATTAATTTCTATTTAGGTATATGTATATGATACAAGGATAGAGAGAGTTATAAATCAGCCAACGACATGTACTTCATGTATTTATGTGTCAAACTTTATGCTCCAAAATGCCTAAACCTTATGTTTCACTGTCTAAAAAAAATAATTGTGATTTGATGAAATGCAACTCAATGAATAGAAACAATATTAAGATTTTAATGACACAATCAATAAACAATTATTATTAAGATACATTATAAGTACAATGATTAACTTATGAAAGTGTAAAAGCAACAAATTATTTGATTTTATCGTGATCTTGCAAGGCAAACACTATTCTCAGAAATTCATGTGAATCAAGTGATATTTGATTTTGTTGGCCAACATATAACATGTGATTCATTTGATTAATAACATGTGTCATAATAGGACATATTGGTCTATTTGCCAAGTGATTGACAAGTGTTTGACAAGCCAGTTACAATATTCGTTTAGTTACCTATGCAAGTGTTCATTCACAATAATATAACAAATAATCATTAAAATCATATAATTTTTCATTGACTTGTATTTACTTGTAAAGTGTCACAATTCAATCATATATACATATAATAAAACTCAATCATTTCTTAAAATCACACACATGCAAATTATAATCCAATTATGGTTTTTACTTATCTTTGATGCAACAAATCTATATTGTATGTTTGAATCTCTCTTGGGATTTCTCAATATATAGAGGTCCTAAAATTTAATACATATATGATTACGAATGGGTCAAAATGAGTTTGTATAATTCATACGCAACTATGGTCATGTTTCATCCGATTGAGTCTAGTATTTATGCTTATTATTTTTGTATGGCAACCTGACCTTACTACACTCTCATTATGATAACTCTTGCTATATTTTATCCAAATGTCTTGGTTCTTTTTTTCCTAATTACACTGGACACATAAAGTTACAACATAGTCAAAATTTAAATCAATATAAGTCTTATAAAAAAAAATAGGATGAATTTTTTAAGTTTACCCTATTACTATGTGACCACAGTTTGATCAAGTCTTACAATTTTGGTCATATCTCAAATTATATATATTTAATTGCAAACCTGATTTATCAGTAGCTATACAACACAAAGGAACTGTTTTATGTTTTACACTTTGTCTAATTCAGTCTATAAGGTCATCAAATAAATGAACAATTTCAAAATAAGCAGATTTCAATAGGTTGAGAATCAATCATAATAAAGGAGCATTATCTTTTCACCCATAATATATTTAGTAAAATTGTTTTACAGGCAACTAAATGAGACATAACTCTATAATTCTTAAGTTTTGCACTTCACCTAATTCTCATTCTATGACCATAAAATTATGGGCAAATAGAATCAAAAGATTGAGCATGTTTCCAAAGGTTATAAGTCAGTCACAATCAAAGAACAATATCTATTTCTACACAACAAATTAAGTAAAATTGTTTTATAGGCATTTAGAGGGATATAACTCTACAACTTTTATATTTATCTAATTCAGTATATAAGGTAATCAAAATATATGAACAATGTTAGACTAAAGAGATTTTAGCCAATTAAGAATCAGTTTTAATCAAGGAGCCATATCTTTTCACACACAATATATTTAGCAAAAATATCTCAGATGTACTTAGATGAGACATAAACTACAACTTTCATGTTTTACACTTTCCTTAATTCCTCTTATAAGGTTATGAAATTGGATGTGCAATAATATAGTCTAGAATAAAACCAACTCAATTAAACTCTTATTTCTCTTATGCTTCTAGCAATCTTCATACATGAATTATAGCTGTAAATACTCCATAATTCTTACTAATTATGCATGTTGAATATGTTATAGATGAGAAATTTCATCAGAAAAGAAGATTAAAATGCTTACCTCTTTGTCAAAACTATAAAAGTTTAGGATTTCTTCCTAACTAGCTTATTTCTTCATCTTCTCTCTTTCTTTCTTTCTTTGTTCTCTCTTTCTTTTGTTGCATATCTCATGTTTTTCTCTCTTATTTGCTCCTAAAGAAAAAGTCAATTTGTATACTTAATTTTCTTTCTTTACTCTTTCTTTTTTTTTTTTACATCGTTCTCATTTTTCCTCTCTTATATGCTCTTAAAAGACAAGAAATTCAATTTGTATATCTACTCTAACAAGACAAAATTATAGTGGCTTGCTACAAGGGGTGTGTATGGGGCAAGTAAAGTCATGGAATTGAAAATCTCTATCCAATCCTAAAATTATTAGTTTTCAAAATTTAAGAATCAATTTCGTCTCATATATTATTGAGTCACATCTTATCTATATCAAATTTTCGAAACATAATAATACAAACAGGGAACAAATGGGATAAATAAAACAAGACAAGACAGTTTAAAACTCATGATTTTTAGATTTTTAAATGTAAAATATTAAATAAATATAATTTATCTAATATCTATTTGAATCTAAAATTTAAAATCAAGTACCTAATAATGTAAAAAAAAAGTTGTAAAACTATAATATATCAATTATGCAATATATTTATTCTGAAATATAAATATATTATATCAGTTATATAATATAAATATAATAAATATACAAAAACAAGTATGTGATTCTACAATATCTCAATTCAATATAAATATATATACACCACAAATGAATAGGAAGTAAGGCAAGGGTCTTTCATTAAAAAGGGGGAAAGGGTGGGGTTTTGTGGGGGGCCGCCTTGTGTAGCTTTTAGAAAGGAGAGAATTTCGGAAACTTACTCTCCCCAACCTTACAAAACAGTATTAGGTACAAGATAAATTAGGACAAAATAGTATGATTCTTGGTATAAATATAAATATTGTTCTAAAATTATTTTATATTTTTGTTTTAGGATAGTACATGACAAAAAAATTTTGATTCTTTCAAGTATTTTCTACAATTGATTTTTTTCAGTTTTCGGTTCAGTTTAGTATTCTTGTGTCTTATGCACACCTTTACTTGCCACTATTAATTGAAAGTTTAGATTTCCTTTTTTAGTCCTTTGTTTTTATTCTTTCATCACATTTATCGATTTCCTAATTCTCATATGTTTCTTATACTTTTAATAAATTTTAAAACACTATTATTTAAGATATTATAACATGTACACAATATATGATAATTTGTTATGTGATTATATAAACATCACATTTATATTCAAGTGTCTCAAATGCAATGGTACAAGTATTATTGTCGTACTTATCAAATATATATATCTAAGTGATTATTTATGCAATTTATATGTTTATGTGAGATTACAAATTATTTATACGTGTTTATGTGAGAATACTAATAAATGAGGATAGAGATATTATATTTCTAATACTCCTTTCAATCTATATTAACTGTCGTTTTTTAGTTTTACACAAAAATTAAGAAATTATTAATCAACTACAATTTAGAGAAAAAATTATTAAATTATTTTTTATAGAAATACTCAAATTAAATGCAGTAATTATATTTAAGAATGATACATATAAAATTGAAAAAAATTAAAATTTTATTGATGATCTAAAGTAATAAATATTATGGAAAATTTTTTTTTTCAAAAAACGATAGTTAGTATGAAACGGACAGAATGATAACTTAAATACAAAACACAAGAAAATAAAATAAAAAAATATCTTATCTAATTTCATTTCCTCCTCTTAATCTATTACAAACAATAAAAGAACAACATCAGAAATATTCAATATTTATCTGTCAATTCATTATCTACCATTCTCTTCAAATTAAAGCTAAAATCTAAAACTAAAATAGAAAACGAAACCCACTTCATCATCATAAATGAGGATGAGATGATGTGTTATTAATGACTATAATGGATGAGAGAGGATTAAAACAATAAAAAATAAATAAAATGGGAGACTGTCATGAATAAGTTGATTGAAATTTTTTGGGCAGTAAACATAAATTTTTTATTTTCTTATAGATATTTTATTTTTTATCATTATTTTTATTTGTTATCTTTATGTTTTTTTTTCCTTATTCAAGCGCCTAAATCAATATTTGTACAACACTAGAAGTTATGTCCTAATTAAATTAGGTTATTGATTTTATTCTTAATTGAACCTTTTATGCCTAATGATTCAGCTGAAACATATTTTCACTCACATATGATTGGGTTAATCTTAATAGTAAATACAAGCATATGATTCATACGAAAAATTATTATAGTTATAGATTTTCGCTTTTCATTATATTATCAAAATTTTTGCCAATAAATTTTTAGTTTAGTGATGAAGAGACTTAAAAGTGCAATTTTGACATTAATGTTTTATAATTTTAAGTGCTATTGTTTGTGTTGGTAATGATATGTTTAATTATCTTATTCGTACAAACATATTATGACCAGTTTCCAACTATCTCTGAAAAATTAATGCCATCACTTCCAACGAAAGAAGGTATCCAAAAAGAGGCCAAATAGTTGCTTGTCAAGCATAAATCATGTTAAAGTTGACAGATTGAGAAATGGTTCAAGTTCATGGCAAAGATCTCCCAATCTCTTTGCTTTACTTGCAACCACATTTGATCTTTATTGGCTAAACACTTCCAAACATATGCACATGTTTTCTCACCTATGTTGAAAAATGAATTCTAATTTTTGCGCAGCCAAATGCAATACCTTATGAACCTAACCGGAAAACCTCAGTCACTGCTCAGACGTGGTAAAGTTGGTAAATTTTAGTGCTAAGCATTTATATGAAAGCAACTTTCTCAGTTGGAATTCGATTCACAGTACATAAAACAGGCTTTCCTGGAGCTCTATTTCTAATTGAATCTTTTACAGCCTTTGAACCCATTGTTCAAGTCGAAGCTGCTTCAGAGGAGGTCCAGCATTTGGCTTGCTCTTCTGAGGACACCGCCATTTCCCAGTGATTTCAAAGGCATCAATGTGTTCCAAATTGGTTCTTTCCGATAACACCTTTCTTTTCATGACATCATTTCCACAATCTGATGGCACTAGCCTTTTTTTTCCTGAACATTCTGATAAAATATTTTGTGGCTTATGCGTTGAATTCTCATCATTTAGCATGTTTCTGTTCTTCTTTGTTGTTACAAAATCATTTCTTGGAACTTTTTTTCCTACATTTTCTCTGTCACTGGTCACATGAGTTGATTTTCTCATTATATCTCCAGCAACCTGAACAAAATTCATTTTATTTGCAGCTGATACAAGGCCTGCACCTGTTTGAGCCTTATTTTCCAAGTTCTCTGCAAGATCCTTCCCACGAATCAACTTTGTTGGAGATATCATATTCCTACCATAATTGCTTGAATTTGTATTTTTTTGGCATGACACAAAATCAGCTTCTTGGAGAAATTTTTGTTCTGCTCGCTGTTTGCATGGAGAATATTCATCATTCAAGCTTCCTTTCTCAAGATTTTTGGTTGAACTAATACCACTCTGCCTCCTGTCATAACACAAGTTATCCTGAGCAGATGAGTTTCCCTTCCCAGGAATCCTGCTGCCCTGATATTTGAAAATGTGAAATTAAAATACGTCCCGAAGATCTCTATAAAATAAATGCTGGCCTTGAAATTAAAAACAACCTTATGCCAAGAAAAATACTATATTAAATCATGAAAATATGAGTTGGTCATCGTGACATAATCCTGATACACAGATATTTATGCTTACTATTAGAAGCTACATTAAAATCAATGTTCTTGCAGTTAAAAAGTACCTTAATACAAATGGTAAAGGGAATGTACCTCATTTGGAGACTTGTGTTCTAGCTCATCCTCTCTTAAGGAGCTGTTGAACTTCATAAATCCATTTAAGAGTCCTTTTTCATCACTAGCTTCTTCCGTAATTCTGGTTTGTCCAATTTTCCACAAATTCCTTGATTTCTCTTTGTTGTTATGTTGATTAACAAAATCAACTTCCTTACGTTCAGTTTCTTTGTCAACAAACCTATTGCTTTGAGGAGATTCATAGGCATAGCTAAAGAACCAGTTTCTAATGTTTGGTAGCTCTGACAGAATGGAAATTAATACATGAATACTATATTTTTATATCCTTAATTTGATTGCTCGAAAAAATATCAAATGTTCAAGATTTTCTCAGCTGCAAAACTATTGATGCAAAAATTACAGAAGAATTTTCAGTATCACTAACCGGAAAGAATTGAAGATGATTGTGAAGAATCAAGAATCTGCAACATGAAAGTTGTATTAGAGACAAAGACTTATCAACTTCATATTTTTAATTGATGAGATTTATGCAAGAAATGAAACAAATCAGTTGCATGACATGCTGATATAACACAGCTACAAACCCATTTATGGTTGTGTATAAAACATCAAGGTCAAACAATAGATCAAGAAAAAGCACCTCATTTGAAGGGTCGTTCGCACAGGTGTCTTCAAATGAATTCTTACACTCTACAATCCCAAATGAGTACAGCTTCTCACCATCAGCATGTACTTCATAGATATTCCTAGAATTCCTAAATTCATCTGAATTTTTTTCTCCTTTTTCTTCACTTCTCTCAGTGGTATACTCTTCTTTTTCTAATTTTCTTTCTTTAATAACTGATTCTTTGAAATCATCATGAGTATCCAGCACAGGAGATTCATGCACGCAGCTGGAAAACCAGTTTCTGATGTTAGGAGGCTCTGACATAAGGGGGGAAAAAGCACAAGTTATTAGCATCTTCAAAATGGATTCCCATATAATTGTTTCACTGCTAGATAATCATGGAAGAGAAAAAAGTAAGATTCAAAACTTCGACATATTCTCTGAAATCATAACATCATCCAAACAGTTAGCAAATTCATAAAACATAAAAAGCATTTGAAAGAATTGGTCCTAACCAGAAAGGAGTGAAAGTGAGCATGCGGAATCTGGCGTCTGATAAAGAAAGAAAATGTTTTCAACATCAGAAACAGCCACCATTAAATTATTCCAACGACTGCAGCGAAATTGTAAACCAAGGGGAAGGGGGGCCAGACGGGGGGAACTATTGCACTCATCAACAGAAAGGAAACAAACTAACAGCTAAATAAGTGATAATTAAGATCCATCATGATTCGTTCTGGCTATTAAATCATAATCTTCAAAACTATAGTAAATTATTCCCCATACTACCTCTTACAAACCAAAAGGACGATTTTAAGTTTTAGTTAATTATGATAAGAGAATACCCAAATGCTTATTCCCATCCCATGGTTGGCACCACCATCAAAAGAAATTAATGGCAAGGCAAAATAGAAATAGTGTGCTAAAACAGCTCAGCTAATTTCACCATGGTGCACTATTAAATCCCATGTTAACAATTCTTTTACATTAAAAAAAAATGGCATGAACTCTACTAATTTTCACCATATAACAAGGAAACAGACGGTAAAGTCAAAGCAGTAGATAGAGAGAGAAAATACCCTGCTAAAAAACTGATCTTGAAGCTTACGATTACCCTCATCATTTCTTCTACATTCATTCAAATTCCTTTCATTTCGCCTCCTTTTACCTCCAACACCAACAAACTTATCTCCCCCACACTCATTTTCATTAGATTCACATCCTCCAAATACATCATCATATGTATCCAACACAAAAGATTCAAACTTGTAACTAGGAAACCAGTTCCTTATATCGGGAGGTTCTGCAATTACAAACCCAAGAAATTCACATTTTTTATCAGATTCTGATGGGAACCCATTTTTCCAATTGCTGAAAACAATCTGTATATATGTTTGTACTTACCAGAAGGGAAAGAACTTGATTGAGACGCATCAGGAATCTGCAGGTTAGAAATGGTGATTAATCACCTAGAAAATTTTAAAAAATTTTTAAAAAAATTGTTTTGCTTCATTCTCGTAGGAAACAAATATAAAGCGAAATGGGAAATTGGGGAATTAAAGAAAAAGGATAAAAATGCTTACCATCAGATATCTTCCTTACACAGGAGAACGGAAATGTTTCCTGTTTACCGTAAGGCGAACGAGACCGTTTTTTATTTTTGTTTACTCTTTTTTTTTTTTTCAGTTTTAGAAAAAAAAAATAGCGGCAAATATTGCCGCCATTTAAATATATTTGAAATCTAATAATAACAATATTATATTAGATGGCTTATTGAAAAAAAAATAATAAAACAAACGATATTATTTAAAGTTACAAAACAAATAATTTTATCTGATTTTATCAAATTTATATCACTATAGTTAAATTAAAATCTCGAATGATTTTCATATATAATGAAATTAATATTAGATAAATTAAATATCACTGACATGATATGATTTTATTATTTTTTAATGTTATAAATTTAATAAAAATTTAAAATTAAAATAATATTTTTTAATTTTATTCATGCTTTTTATTTTTTCAGATATATTTTCTCATCTGGCTTCATTTTAATATATGAAGCCTACTTGGAGAGTGTAATTTTGATCATTAATAATATAAGTTTGGTTAAAATTAGATAAAACTACCTGTTTCTAAAATTTTGAATGATATTTTTAAAAAAATGAAAAAATGATTGATTTTTTTGTCAATAAATAATTAAAATAATTGTACAACCCTCTATTTTATCATAATACACTAATTTGCCCTTTAATTTTATGTAGTATATAAACTCGTACCTTATTTTTTACATTAATTTTTTATGTTTAGTATTAGTCAAATGAATAATATTAGTAATATATATTAAAATTAGTAAAATTTCAAAGCTATAGTTAATAGAATCAAAATTAAGAGATATATTAATGTAATATTTACAAGTAAAGAATGAGTTACTATATATGTCATAAGGTTAAATACTACGTTCCCTTGAATTTTTTCATATTGCATTATTTAGTCTTGTACTTTCAAATATTATACTAAAATATTTATTTGTTTTCATTTTATGAAACTTGCAGTTAAATAAATATTAAAAAATTTATTTTATTATTTATTATCGTTTTTATTTTCATTTTTATATTGCTTAACTATCACAACTCATACTAGCACCATCACATCACACTACCACATTGTCAATATTACTAACAAAATAATGAAAAAAAGGTAAAATCCAAGTCTCTTAATTCGCTATAGTTCATGACGTTACCACTCAAATAAAAACAATAAAAAACTCAATAAATCATTCAACAAACCAAATAAAATCTGAGATAAAAGGTTAAATCCATCATTCTACCACAATATATCAAAATTAATAGGAGAAAAAAAATCTAGGTTCAATCTAGTAAAAGCTAAGAGTGTCGGGGAGACTTAGACATGTTGAGATCGTAACCATAAATATAAACTTGAAGAATCACAAAAATAAAAATCTAATTCTCTCCAGCTTCAACGACCACAGTTCCATCATCATCATCATCTGGATTCTAACCTCGATCCATCAACATAGTCATCATCCTTGTCTCAACTACAATTTTGATCCATCGGTATCATCATTGACTTGTTTGGCTTAGGGATTTCAAAATTAAACATCATTCAATATGTTCGTTTCCTATTCAAAACAAAAAAGAAAAAAAACTCCAAACCCTTAACTAAAGTAAGGGTTATCAATATTATTCTAAATTCAAATATGAACATATGCAATTTAGAGATCCACCATCCATTTGTCACTAAGCTATCGTTGTTGAAGGAACAAACGTAGGTGAAGGCACCAAGTGTATCGTCTTGTTTGACTCCATAGAGACATGTGAAAGGCAAGGCAATAACACAACAAGCTCGTCAGTGTAGCCCGAGTGTGATGACAATATCTTTAGAGGTGAAAAAATGACAAGGAGGAAAGTAAAAGTGAAAATAAGAGAGAAATAATGATCATGTGGAGATGAAAATGAAAGAATGATGGTCATATTTCAAAAAGAGAGATGGATATTTTTGTTGGTTTTGTTTAATTACTGATAACTATAGTAATGGATGAGTAATAGAAATTATGATTAAAAAAGCATAATGATGATGAAATGCATGTGACGGAGGGTGGAGATTGAGGGAGCATAGGTTCAAAAATGAAGATAAAAGGTATTTTAAACATTTTAATAAATTTTAGATCAACTGTTGATTTTTATTAGTTGACTAATAGAAAAAGTACTATAATTTTAACAAAAATAGCAAATAATTTAATCAATTCAAAAAGTATAAACGTTTTAATATAATTTTTGAAAGCTATAGACTATATAATATAATATGAAAAACTCTAGGAAATTGTTATATTTAACCCTATATTATATATAAAAAAAAAACAAATGTCATAGTAATTATTCCTATTATATTTTTAATTTTTTTGTTTATACTTAAGAACATAAAAGGTACAAAAGAAATTAATATATTTATAAAAAATAATAAACCTGCAATTAAATTAAAAGAAAAAAACTCAAGAATTAAAACTCAACGAATTATGTCAAATACACTAAAAATAAATAAATATCTTAATTATATGACCATAAAAGGTAGAAGAGAATTTATATAGGGTTGGCTTGGGATTGTTGTTGGATGTTAAAAAAGTAGGTTTAAGATTTCTATGATTTAATTAATAAATTTTTTATTTTCTATATTTTTTTTGTCAAACATGTTTTTGAAAATCAATTTACTCACTTTTTTAAAAATTAATTTGAAAAAAAATGAAAAACTGGTTTGAAAAATACAATCCCAATTGGACCTATAGATATAAAATGTTTATTAAATCTGAAAATAAAATTAAAAGGAAAAACTCAATAAATTATGTCAAGTAAAATAAACAACAAAATAATTAAAAAACCATAAATAAAAACAAATGTCATATTCGTATGTATGTATTAAGTAAAAAAAACTATAATAAAAGATTTTATATATATATATATATATATATATATATGAAAATTTTGAAAAAGGAGATTACTTAGTTTAATAGAAAAATAATAATTGTATATAAATTTTACTATATGTGCATTAAAATTATAAATATATTATTTTCAAATATGGAACATTACTTTAAAGGCAAGTTATCAATGTACCATTTTGCATATGAGGATCAGCAATATAATGAAGTGACAATTAATACACAACTGAGATACCAAAACTAACATTATTCTCTTATCCAATAAATTTTACTTAAAGGCATCAATTATAAGAGACACAAAAAGAGAGAAGAAAGAGGAAGAAATTAATTTTTAGTTTCTTCTGTTTTACTTCAAATTTAAATAACAATAATTTATCTGTTTGAAACACATAATTTAGATAATAGAATTTTCAACAGCAAATTCTACTCAATAATGTTCAATATTATAAACTTTCAGTAGATATACTATGCCTAAATGATGCTTCATATTATAAGAATAAACAATGGACACAATTAACAGTAATTATATTTGATAAATAAGTATAAAAATCTATTGAGAATTGATTTCAAGCATTGTAATTTTTAGGAGAATTTTCAAGAATAACTTCACATTCTTAAATCGAACGCATCCAAAAAGGTAATATGCCAGAATTTTCAAGAATAACTTCACATTCTTGAATTGAACGCATCCAAAAAAGTAATATGCCCTAAAATAATTTGAACAAGATAAGCATATAATTAGATTATTTATTGATTAATTAGTATTATTCATTATGAAAGTGACGCTAAATTATTTTAAAAATGATAATTTTATATATGTCAAATTTTAATACATGGCATTTCCATATAAAAAATAGAATTTTGAAAGTTTTATTTTAAAAAAAAAAAAATTGTTAGCCATTTTTTTGCTTTCACTTTAATCTTATTAGCTCATGTCTTACCATTCTGACATCAGACAATTGAATCGCGTTGGTTCACCAGAGAATCCTATCTAAATTCTCGAAATCAATTTTCACTATGTAAATTATTTAAAGATAGATTTTTCATTTCAAAGGCATTGAAGTTCTCCTCTCTGAAAGTACATTAAACAAAATCTCATCGATTAGGTAAATTCTTTTGCATGAATCATGTAAGTACAAAGCATTATGTTAATTTTAAATTTATTATAATTTTTCTTTTTCATTTTTTAGATTTTGAAGTCTTTAGTTATCAATCACTGATGCATAATATTTGAAGAAAGCAGACGCATATAGTGAATTTAATGTGACGATTTTCAAGAAATCTTAGGTAATCTTCTTCTCATGTATCTTTATTGAATCATATTCATTATTTTCTAGCTCTTTTGAAATGTGATCCATTTGGAATTCTTAGTAATATATGGATCATATAGATGACAGTAGTTATGAGCATACAGAGAAGTTCAACTTCTCTTATTGTTGTTGTGATTGTTTGAGTTAGTAGGGACAAAATATCCACCTGACTGGTCTTTCATGGATTAATTTATTTTTTACTTTTTTTTTTCTGTTATGTTCATAGTCTTTCCCATGTTTTCAAATATAAGAAAATTGAATTGTCTATACAAAAAGAAAAATATATTTCTTTTGATCATAAAATAATATTCTTTAACAGAGTCAAGTAAATTAGTTTATTTGTGTACCAATTAAATTTTAATTTTAAAATTATTGAACTAAATATTTTCATAAGGTAAATTTGGTTCAAGCTTTTAGTATAAGATCTTATGTGATAGTAGGATTTTGGTATAATAAAAAAATTTAAAAAATACTTAACAAAAAAAAAAATCTTTCACGTTTTTATTACTAAATCTTTTCAGACAAACAATTTTATTCAAAATTTATCAAATTTATACTAATTGTATTTAATTTCACGATCAAAAGAGGATTTTTTTTTTAACTATTTGCTGAAATCATTATCATTTTTATTTTTAAAAGTTATGCTTTCAAATAAAAACTAATAATCATCTCAAATTTTTTTAAAAATAAAAATATTTCTGAAAGATTAATAGTTTTATTGATAATAAAATTTTCTAATTAATTTTTTAAAATAACTTATTTTTACTTTTTAAAAAATGTTAGTTTATATAAATCCAAAAACATACATGACAATTATATAATAGCTATTTTAGCAAATGATAATAGTTTTTTATTTTAATTTGAATTTGAGTACAGTTGTTATACAATTAAAAAATTTCAAATAAAATTACCTACTTTAAAAAGTTTAATACTCTAAAAAAAAAAAAAAAAGTTTAGAGCTTGCATGTGAGTGGACTAAAGAAAGTTAAAAAATAGAACGTAAATAGATGTTAACGAATTAATCTCGTTTATGAGTTTTTTTTATAATGTAAGTAAAAGTAAATGGAGATTAAAAGTTTATATTCATTTACTTCTAAATAATTGTTTTTTAATCTCAAATCGAAAGTTAAAAGATAGAATAGAAAGATTTTATGTAGTTTACATCCATTAATTTTCTTTTAAAAAAACTACTAAACAAAGTAAAGTTAATTAACTTTATTTATATTCCATTTCATATTTTTTTCATTACTCTATTTAATCTTTCTTGAAAAAAAAAAAAACTCTCATACAATACCTTAAATATAATTATGAAAATATTAAAAAAATTATGATTTTTTATCAATAAAAAAAACACTAAGACAAGTATCACTTACCACCTCACTTTGTTTATCCATCTTCATTACAAATAGATGAAATGTGATATGATTATTGGAGAGAATTTGGAGAAGATATATATATATATATATATATATATATATATATATATATATATATATATAACAATCTTTTAAAATAAATTAAAATCATTTTCATTTGGGTCCATCAAAGTCATAAGATTTTTTTTAAAAACGTTCACTTAACATCTTCTACAGAAAATAATGGTAACATGAAATTTTGTTGATTGTGTGGGTAACATTTGATTCATTTAGTTGCACTATTGTTTTATTGATGTGCGATAAAATTAAGATGAATACTATAATCTTATGTATATTATATAATGATATTATATGAATATAAATTTAAATATTTAGAGCATAGTTTTTATTAATATATATAATTATTTATCATTTTTAATAATTTTTACTTTTAATAAAATTATTATAAATATTCGTTAAATTAAACATATAATTTAAAATTTTATATAATATACAGAATTCACCTAATAATAATAATAATGATATGATCTTACAAGCAATGATTAATACATGATGGTAAAAAGTATGGATAGAATTAGCTTTATGGCTTCCTCAATGTTGGGCCAAGTAGTTTGCTTGAAGAGTAACAACTAATCCCATTTATTGTATAGAATAAAAAAACTCAGAATGGAAAAAACCGATTTTTAATTCTTCTATTCTCTTTGTTGGCCACAAATTTTTCAAAAAACTTTGCATGACTTACAAGTATCAGTGTGAAAATGTTAATAAGCAAAAATTACATTCTAAAATTATTTTCCTTTGTCTTTTTTTCGTTTTATCAATTTTTGAACGTGAACACTTCATCAAGAAGATTAAAGAAAAATGGAAACACATTAGAATGATGATTTTGTGTTTTACTCATAAAGTTTATTGGCATACTACCAAAGGAACTATTATGTTAGTTTCCTTTCTAATTAATGTTTTCTTTCCTATCTGTTTCAGATACGTTCTTTTCTTGTATACCAAAACAAGTTATTGAAATGTAATCATCTCCTCTTAAAGTATACAAGAATGGCCTATGAATTAAGGGAAAGGAAACAAAAGGGTATATTTGTTTACTTACTATGACAGTGACGAGGAATATGAAAGTGACTCTACTATCTATGATCCTGATTACACTACGATTAGGAATAATCCAAGAAACAAGAATTCTTGCAGGTGGTCAATGCATAAGATGAAAATGGGAAGAGGTGTGGTTAGATATAAAAGCACAGATGGAAACATTCGACGAAGGAGGGGTTGCCTATGAAGAAAAGAAGTGATAATGGAAATGGAGAGGTGAAGAGAAGAAGGCTGCAGGTTCAAGCAAAACCAAGAAAAAGAGAAAGATAGCTTTCTGTTCAGTGCCAGGACCTATCACAGAAATAAAACCAACAGAGAAAACTATATTGTCATGGTTAATGAGCTGTGGAGTAGCCCTTGAAAATGAGAGGATTCAATATGTTATGAAGAGGGAATTGCTGAAGACGGAGCGGATAGCAAGAAGAGATGGTGTGTTGTGTAGATGCTGCAAGATGGTTATGAATGTGTGGGAATTCGAGATTCATGCTGGAAGTAATTTGGAAAGGCCTTATGAGAATATACTTGTTTTTCGCACGAATAAGTCCCAGCTGCGACACATGATTGAGATATGGGATAAAAATGGAGACACAGAAAGTCGCAGATTTAACCTTTTTGTGCCTAGAATTGGTGCAACTGATAGTAATGATGATGCTTCTCAGATATGTGCAGATGGAGGAGAGTTAATTTGTTGTGAGAAATGCCCCTCTACGGTCCATCGAAGCTGCATGCAAATGGAGGTAATTATAGTTTTGTGCAAAAATTAGCAAATTCTTTTTCCATTTTTATCTGTTGTGAATTCTTGGAATTTGGATTGCAGAGCATACCTTAGGGAGATTGGTTATGCCCTTATTGTGTGTGGAAGTACTGTGGTGGGGGCTATAGTGAAATGCTAACATGTCTTCAATGTGACAAAAAATTTATGTACTAATATTGTTTCATGATTTTGTCTCATATATTCTTCTGTTTAAGGAGAACATCCTTCCTTCCAAACTTGATGGAGCTTTTCATAACTTCTTCTGTTGTAGATCACTGGAAGTGTTTTCTTGATAGAGAGGATTTTGATCTTAATAAGACCGGCCTCACCTTATTTTGTGGGTCTAGCTGCAGAAAGGTAGTTAAAATTTCAGTTAATATTTTACTAGGAATATGCCACCTAGGCAAATTCTAATGATGAACTTGAGTTTTCTTAAGGTTAGTGGGACGCTTCAAGGGCTGATTGGGGTGAAAGCTAGGCTAAAAGAAGGATTTTCTTGGACACTTCTTCGGCGAATGGACCCATTTGACATTGATAATGAACATACAAGAATGGAATGTAACTCCAAGATTGCAGTAGCTTGGGAGCTTCTGAATGAATGTTTCAAGACTAACACCGAGTGGCATAGTCGAATAAATATTCTTCAAAGTGTAGTTTGTAATCGAGGGTGAGCACCTTATAATATTCTCTTTTTATCTCTATGAAAGAATTCACTTTTCCTCTCTGTTCCATTAAACTTCTTATCATATAACAACTATAATTTCTTTCTGCCAACTGCTTTGAACTGTTATGTGGTGGCTACGTGAGAACTTTTCATTGAAACACTTAATCAAAGCATCAGCAAAGTTTGCTTACCAATTCCTTGCCCGAAAAAAGGTAGAAAATTTAATGATCGAGATTAGATTATTTGCTCACTTTTCATTTCTCCCTTTCTAGATCAAATTTGACAAGAATGAACTTTGGAGGCTTCTGTACTGCAATACTGGAGAAGAATGATGGAATCATCTCTGCCGCAACTATAAGGTATCTTCACCATATATAGACATAATAAACTATAAGGTATCTTTCTGCTAACTGCTTTGAACTGTTATGCGGTGGCTACGTGAGAACTTTTCATTGAAACACTTAATCAAAGCATCAGCAAATTCCTTGCCCGAAAAAAAGTAGAAAATTTAATGATCGAGATTAGATTATTCGATCTCTTTTCATTTCTCCCTTTCTAGATCAAATTTGACAAGAATGAACTTTAGACGCTTCTATACTGCAATACTGGAGAAGAATGATGGAATCATCTCTGCCGCAACTATAAGGTATCTTCACCATATATAGACATAAACTAGGACAAGCATACTAAGTTATACACACAAGTGTACGTAATATTCTTCTATGCACATGCACATTCTTGCAGCATGATAAATGCATATTACTCCATACTTCCGCAGGATCCATGGGAATGAGTTGGCGGAGATGCCTTTCATAGCAACTCAAGAAAATTGCAGGTCTAAAGGGATGGCAAGAATGCTATTTGATGCTTTTCAGTATGTAAGTCATCGAGTTGAATATTCTCTTGGTTCACTTGCTAACTTTAAAACTTTCAGGGTCTAAAGATAACTTCTTTGCAAGAACCAATATAAGCATTCTTTTATACAAAATCTGCAGTGTAACTGAAGCATAACAATGGCTGCTATACACTCAGCATTCTTCTTTCTCTTATAATTTTCTCTCTTATAACAAAGCCTAGAATTCTTGCGTGCCATACTGACATATTCTTGAAATGAGTTCTAATGCTCATTTAATTTGCAGGTCTTTACTTCTATTGATGTTAAACATCTTCTCATCCCATCCCTCCCACAGCCTGTCAAGATGTGGCAAGGGAAATACAATTTTTAACCCATCGATGATGAGGCGAAGTGGAAGCTTATGAACATCAACACCTTCATGTTTTCTTGTACGGTCAGGCTGCAGAAGACCTTTCAGGACGCATCTGCTAGTAGTTCTAGTACAGCTATGGACATTGATCAGAATGATGAGAACTGCACAAAATTGGCCCTTCTAAATTTGAATCTCAATCCTCCTGAATCTGCAGATGATGTGGTGACAAAATGGAATGATTAGATCAATCACCGTGGAGTTTACATTCTTCCTGTTGGATTGTCTCCAGGGGTTTTGATTGGACATGTTCATGTGCTTTTAAAAACTTTAAAACTGCTGGAAACTTGGAACTATAGCAACTTATAGGATGGCAAAGGGGAGCTGGAGATTTTGCTCATCCATGAAGTCTGTTATTTTGCTGCTCTTTATCTGATTTAATCTTGCCAGACTTGAAGGTACCATGGCTATCTCTATGAGCACATATGTTTCTTTTCTTTTCTTTTTTTTTTTTTTTAGAAATAGCAGCAATTTCATTAACAAAAGCATATATGTTTTCTTTGAACATGTTTAATAGCTTTTGGTTTCGTGTCAGTTGCGTGTTTTCTTATCGTCTAACAGTGGAAAATACTGATGCGAACAGGGCATCACACAACCACAATTATCTGCCTAAATCCTGAGGAAAACCACAACCACAATTTATGTTCTTATATCTGCCTAACTGTGGTCTTCCCCTTGATGCCCCCAATCAACAGAAAACAAAAAAAAAATTCTTTACTAATCTAACTCATAGTTTCAACATATTTCACATCATTTACTACGTATCAAATTTAATTTCATACTACACTTTATGGCAACGCAATAAGATTTTTCTTGGTGACCAAAATATATTTGCCACAGATTTTCCTGCCAAGTACGTTTCCTATTTAAACTAGAGAAGACAAATTTCAAACAATTAAAGATCAACTAACCCTTATTCTAAGGCCAAGTATCACTTGAAGTAATTTAAGCATCCATAGTTAGTTATTCACATCCTTCTGAAAAAAAAAAAAATAAAAAAAAATACATGCTAACACTCGCTGAAAGGCTTGTCACTAAGATCAAACATCCCAGTAACTCAATAATAACTACAAATGCAATTTGGTCACAAAGTTTTACTTCAAATAGGGCAAAGGTCCTTCAAGGTCAGTCTTGACTGCAAAATGCACCACAACAAAATGGGAGCTCTGATTTTCAGGCAATCTTATCAAGATCTTTTGGAAATATTCTGATTTAATAACTTGGGTCTTCCATTCCTTATGAGCAGATATGGTGGAAGAAAATGTGGAATGATGAATGCCAATCCCAAACAAAGCAACACCAAGATTACAATCCACCAAGCTTTATATGGGATGCCCAATAACAACTCATCGCAAACTGTCATGAAAATGACAATAATTAGAATATAAAAATAACGAAATATGAGTATATGGCGAAAATGAAATTCCAAAATATACCTATAATGACAATGAACAACAGATGAATATGGAAAGGAACATCTGATCTGGAAATGTTCATTGGGTTATTGTGAAACAGCTCAAAATGACAGAAAGAAGGCCAATTAATGCCACGGAAACAAAGTCATATAGGACTTAAACTAGCAGTTTCATACCAAATATTCCATTTCACTAAAAATAGTTCATATCTGTCACTAACAAACTAAAACCAGGAACAACAGCCTTACGTAACTCAATTTCAGGCATCCAACTTCTTATCTTAAGCACATGAGATATGTTGTGATATACCATGTGAAACCTACTCTATTTAAATAGAAACAAATACAACAATATTCATGTTCATTGGTTATGCAAAAAGAACATTGAAAAAAAGAAATTCTAAAATGAATGGACAAACTATTATTCAAGATCAGATGTTTAAACATTATCAAAATTGTAACATCAAATGATCAAATAAGAACAAAAAGGGTTTGACAGACAGGGGGCTTCGCATGTAAAAGATTAAAAAATAATTCAACAATAGACTGTACAGTAAATAATTTATAACCAAAACAAATTGGCTTAAATGGATTTGTAAGTGGAATAAATAACAACTATAAAAGTTACTCTCATGACATATTATATGAATCCATACCAATGTTGAATATGATATGTTGCCTCTCTTGAACATGTGGTATTGCAACAAACCCCTCAGGCTCCACAGTCACCAACACGTACAATTTATTCTAAGCAAAAGACAAAAGGACCAAACAATAAACTGGCTGATATAACATTATCAACTGCATCAAAATATCAGTAGGACATAGTTACCTGATTACTAGTTAGACTATCAGTCTTGAAGATCAATTTTTCAGTATTAAGTAATCTTCTATTCTGATTCATCCCCAGGTCTGAATCATCTTTCTTCAATTGTATAGAAAAGCTAGCCGGTATCTGCCGCTCAACAAATGAGTCATAATTACACTTCACAACTAAATTAACCCAAAAATCGACAATCAACCAATACTGTTTACATACAGAAGCTGGATACGATATCTTCACTTCATACCAAGTATATGGTTTGAGCCCTTGCAATCGATAAAAGCAAGAACCCATTCGTAAGGGAAGAGTCTCCTTCCACAGTTCATTACCAACAATCAAAACTCTACCCTCACGCCTGTGAAACCTTTTATCAATAAAATAATTGCAATTCCAATTGAAAAAAATATATATATATACACAAGCAATTATCTTGGGTCATAAGCATGAAAGCAGATTATTTCAACAACTCCATTTCATTTAGAGTATACTGACATGTCCCCATAACCAAAAGTCATGTTACTTGTAGTGAAGCTGAGAATATAGAGCAGAACGAAGAAATGACAAAGCATGATAGGCAGGGCAACAAAAGTCTCAATCTTGATCTTCAAGACTTCAACTTTTCGAACCTGATAAAACCACCATAATGCATTATTCATGAATTGTATCTTCCCTAAATGGAAACATCACAATAGAACCAAACCCCAATTTTAAGCACATACACAATATACAAACTCCACAACTTTACAAGAGGGGGGGGGGGGGAAGGGGGGGCTTCGGGCGATGGGATTCTTGGATACCAAACAAATAACCATGAGCTTGAAGGTGATAAGAGGTAATGACTTACCGCACGTGATACCACCTATCGCTCACTCACCGGAGACGCTTATGGGCCAGCCGCTCCAACGGAGCTGTGATATAACCGTATCAATGTATCTTTTATGAAGTAACAAAGACCGTACGCTTAGAAGCTTGTTGTATTTTCATTTTTTTTTTTTTTGGGAAAAAAATAATTGAAACTTTCTTTTTTTGGCCTAAAACGAATTTTAGAGATAATGAAACATAAAATTTCGGATGAGATAAAATTTTACTTTAAATAATTTAAATATCTCATAATAAAAATCTATTTGGCAGGAAAAATGAGAGGGAGAAAATAAATGTTTATATAGCATGGAAACTAAAAATGAGGAATGTTTATTGAGTTACATTTTCAATTTTGAAAATATTTATGTGTTTTTTTATTTTTCACGTAAATTGTACTTTTTCTTCTATAAATTTTAAAAAATATCATTTTTTTTATCTTTTTCAGGTTTTCTCATTTCTGCATTTCTGTTTCCGTACAATATAGAGAAATTTATTTAGATTTTAGATAATTTAAGATATATATATATATATATATATATATATATATATATGGGATAATAAATTTTTTTTTATCTCTTTCATTTTCACTAATTTAGAACTGTGAAATTGGGATAGATTGTTTAGAGCATGTTTAGTATTGCTATGGAAAAAAATTTAATTGTGAGACAAAAAATACAAGAGATTCTCTCTCCTAATAGATGATAATTTTTTTTCCAATATGAGTTTTATAACTAAAAAATCTGATTTTGAAAAAAAATATATTTTTGAAACTTTTATCAATAATAATTTTTTACTTATAAAACTTATATTAAAAAAAAATCTATAACTAGATAAGAGAATTTTTCTTTTATTTTATATCTCAAAATCAGATTTTTCTAACAACAATGTCAAACATGCTTTTAGTGAAATTAATTAAATTGTGAATCAAATAAGTGATTAATTAATTTGGTTAGATCTGTATCAATTTTTAGTTTTATTTTTTACTCTTAAATTATATATTTAAAACCTCCTAAATTTTGATTTTAAAATCTGATCAATGAATGTCAGTGTAACTATATTTCTTTTAATGTAATTAAAAATGAGTTTTATTTATTAAGTATTATCAAACATATGCAGATTTTTTTTTAAATAATAGATATATCACATTGTAATATATAAATAATAGTGGTGTTGCCTTAAAAAAAAAAAACAATGCTTAAATTATTAAAAATATTATGATATAGAACCCAGACCACTTTCAACTACTTCAAGGAATGAAATGGAATATTAACCGCACTAATGTCCATTGTCAAAATCTGCTTGCTTTATTATATGTCATTGAACACTCCACTTCTACCATAGTGCTACTCTAGTTATCTTTAAAAAGAACAAATTTGTTAAGATTTAAATCCTTGCGGGCTTTAACTTTGTGGGACAACTAAACAGAAGATAGTGCAATTTGAATTTTCAATCATGGGTATAACACATGAAAGGATATTTCTTGTGGATCATAACATTACAACAGAGCGGACAACAAAATAGAGGTTGAATCATAAAGTAACTAAATGAGTAGTTGTATCAGATAGCTGCACTTCAAGGCTCAGAGACTATACTGAGATTACAAACGCTAGAAGGGAGCCCCAATTCCCTTCCGGTACAGGAAAGAATGTTAATGTATTCCAATTGTGGCTCAATGATTTGGGTAAGTAAAGAATTGGGTTAAGATAGTAGAAAATCAAATGTCATTTGTTTTTTTGCATTCGTGTACTCCTCAGGACTCTAGTTCATCATCTCCTCCTCTTTCTGTTTTTGTAGCATCTGATCCCTCGTCCCGGCATCTTTCAAGAATCATATTACAATTGTTCATGGTGGATGCATCAAGAAGACCGTGGTTCCAAAGCTTGATCATAAATAACCTCCAGCACCTGAGTTCATAGAGCATTTGATGGGTCAAAAATATTATGCAATATTCTGAAAATAAGAGTCATTTTTAATTCAAGAAATTAAGGAACACTAAAAGCTGAAGGAAACTACAAAAAATCCAAAGTCAACAAATCAAATACATAATGCATACATTATTGATCCAGGAAAAGCATAGCAGATGATGCAGCAGTTAAAGCAGTATCCAACAAGAGTTCATGTGGTATAATCAAATTGAAGGACAGAATGGATATTATGTTGACAGCTAATAACATGCTTTTGAATGCCTCTACTCTTTGACTGAAGAATATCAATTTTTTGAGGTGCATACATGATAAAAAAAAAAAAATTGATGTTTACTGTTATCAAATTGATTCCGGTACTCATTTCTACGTAAAACTAAACAAATATAAGCAGCTTGCCAAATAACTCTAATGAAACATTTATCAGACCTTGGATAGCTAGCCACTCAAAATAGCTCGCATAGGCATGGTGTGCATCATCAATTTATAATTATGTATTTGTCAATAATTCAAATAAACTTGTACAGAAGCAGTGGCCAGAAAAAAGATGGAAAAAAAAAATTCAGGAACAGTACCAAAAGAGAGCAGGAGATCCAACCAGCTCCTCCCCATGAAGTTTTGAAAATGCCTCACATCCCCAAGGAACATGACCATCTGCCAGCACCCTGCCACAATGAAAAGTAAAACCTTCCACATTATCCAACTAAGTTACATCAACCAGCACTGAGAAGCTCTCCTTAGGCATTGCTGAGCCTATTAACATCTCAGCATACAAGAATACGACGGAAAGAAGTAGCTAAGAGAAACAAAGAAAGAAACAATACAACTGAAAAGAAAAGAGAAAGAACCAAAAAGAAGAATTGACTAGCAGTCGTACCTTTGCTTTCTCACAAATGAGTTCCAAAGATGCATAAGTTGCTTCTCATCTTTGCTAACATCCACAAAGTCGTCAAGCATCTACAACATACAGTTCAATATTATCCTCAGCTTTTTGAATACTTAGGTTGAGAACAACTCATTTTGGAAATTCAGGCTGCACTTGGATGGACCAAGAATGCAGATGGAATAATGCGTAAATCATGCTCAAACCAAATCTTATTCACCTTTTACAAAATCAAGTTGAGTCCCTATTAAACATACTCATATTCTCCCAATATTAGAGTGTATGAATCTCAAAAAAAATGATATTAATACAAACCAGAAAAATGTCAAGTTAAAGAAATTATTCCAATTTTAGTTTCCATTCATTTGATATAAGTAATTAGATCAAATTTGAATGCATCAAGTTAACCAAAAAAAATATCAATTCAAGGAAATTCATCCATGTTTAGCTCTCATCTTTCAAATTTAATTATTCAAACTAAATTCAAGAGATTCCAACCTGAAAAGTGAAAACCACATTTTTGCAACATTGCTGGTGTATGTGCTAGGTATGAATCTAAAAATGCAAGTACACCATGCATCTTAATCTCCAGTACTTAAAGCACCGGAAAAGTAAATTTTAGTTTATGTTCTCATGTAAGCTAACCTAACCACAGTTAGAGATATTAAAACCCAAAACTAAGCTTTTGTCTTGGAGAGGTTACCCTTCACTGAACACAACAGCAATCAAGTTGTCCAAATTACAATTGGAGAATAAAAGTAAGACAAATAACCTCTTGCAAATCAATCCAATAATAGACAAATAATTACTAGACAAGTTCCTTAAACTGTTAAAAGCAGGAAAAGTTCTACTACTGTAATGAGAACCTTAATGCAGGAAAGGAAAAAACAAACAAATACATGCATACCCTTCTATCTTCAAAATCTGCAATGCCATCATCAACTTCATCTTCACTGTCTCGATCTGACATTACTTGCTCCAGCGCCATAGGCTTCAATTACAAAAATCAGGATATTGTTCTAAAATGGTAAAAGGAGAAGACTTGTAATGCAAATTTTTAAATAGCAAAGATTTCTTTGTCATTTGAAATGTCAATCAGCTCATGAAACATATTAAACAATCAACATGAACCATCAAGGAGAAGAAATCTGTGCCGCATCTACCAATAAAAATGTCTTCACAGTGAGTTATTTTAAAAATCTTAAATGGTCAAACTAATTACTGCAAGAACTGAACATTAGTGAGGCAAACAATATTTTCTAACAGGATCAATAATAATTATTTACCTGAACTCTATGAGAATGATAGAACTGTCGTTTCTGCAGGAGTATGCGGCTGGAAAGAAAGAAGATTTTGAAAAAAAATAAAATTGATCAGCATACCAACAATTGGCATAATTAAGTAAAAGAGTATCTCTTTCTACAACGAAAACACTTCGTAATATCTAAAACATTGCAAGGCTCTCTGGCTAAAACACAATAAAGCTGTCTGAGCTTCATATATAGGCAGTGTGCAGGTAGAAAAATATCTGCAGAAAAGAAAACAGAAGGAACAAAAAGGAAAAATATGGCATAACATAATGGGATAAAGTAACATCATCTGAAGAAAAAATTTTTTGCTAGAAACAAATATTCAATCAGTTGGTATGCGTAAGGATCAACAATTGCCTTGACAAAAATGTTGGTTAAAATAGAGATCACTATCGTATAAATATGAAAGACAAAGACTATGATTAGGACAACATACATAAAAAAAAAAAAAATTGTGATTGAAAAGTAACATAAAGATGTCCATAAATCAATTTTAATTGCCCTATGCCATATTTTAAACAAAAATCGCCTACTTGACACATATGTACACAAAATACCAAGCACATGCTATTTTGCTTTTTCAAAAGCAAGCTAAATACAGTTCGATGCCAATGCAAACATTTTGGAAGTTCAAAAACGTTTTAAAAGGAAAACAATAAAAATATTTAGAAGCTACTGAAATATTGTTGAGATACATTAGGAAAGAAAAAGCATCAGTGAAAGTACTTTCTAGGCTCTGACCGTTCCACATTTAACTTCCTTGCTTTTGCAATATGGGTCCCAGAAGGCAGTGGAGGATCACTTCCAAATAGTGATTTAATACACTTAGAGTCTACAGAAGATTGAGCCTTGGCAATTGAAATGCCAAGGATATTAGAACTTGATGCCACTCGTTCGATCAACTCTGTTGCACTGGGAAAGTCAGTACCATAGTTTTGGGCTCCATGCCTGGAGTTATGCAAATCCTTCTCACTGGAAGATGACTTGGAAGCATTCTCACCTACACAAGATACAGAATCTAAACATTTACATGATATACAACATCTAAAATATGAATTCTATTCCTACAGAAAGCAAATAATGATAAGAAACAAAGAATAAGACTAACATCCCAGTATTTTTAGCAGATGTGCAATGCATTAAAAATACAAAAAAAAAAAACAAAGTGACATAAGAATAAAAATGAAAAGCGTCATTTGATGATCAATTATGTTTAACAAGATAAAGTTAAAAAAAATAAAAGGAACAAGAAATAACAATGCTGCAAATGATTTCCATAGAGAAAAATACTACAAAGAACTCAAAATTATGAACTATACTAAAAGGAAGTAAGATTTCTGATGAAACAAATATACACCGTCAACATTATGTATAAAATTAATACAAACAAGCAATGCATTAATAAAAGCTTCAATGATTCTAATTGCTGTTGGATTTTTTACTTGTCTGAGCTGTGGTAGAAGTAGAACATATCTCTAAGCAGGCTCTATGCACATTCACACAGATGTTATAACCATCTACATGTAAGCACATTGGATAAGCTATGAAAAAAAAACACAAGAATCCAGAACATTCTCTTGGTTAGAATACAGATGTAGTAACGTAATCTGTAACTAACTCCAAAGGTTTCCAACCACAAGGAGCATTACTTCACATAACTTATCACCATACAGAAAGTTGTCTTCAGAAAGGAAATATATACTCCAATTTCCACTTGTAAAGAAAAATAAGAAAAAATGGAAAAGCAAGATAAGTTTAAGGATCCTCCAAATGTCAATGTCTTCCACTTAAATTAGGTTCCATATTGAGGAAAGGAAATCATCAATGGATTTCAAATAAATCTACAGGCTATTGTTTGGGGCAACAATAAAAGATTGGGGTTTGCAACTGCAAGACTATAGATTCAAGTCTTGACAGATTCTACTTTTGAGAAAAAAAAAGTTGAAAGTTAAGACAAATCAAGATTCTCCTTCGTGGGAACCCACTTGGGTGGAAGCACAGCTGTGGAATGAACCTTTTTTTTTGCATTAGATTTTTAAGATGAGGAAAGTACTACAGAAACTCAGGTTTTCCTATGTCTATGTTTACTTCATTTCCCAGGCATATAGGTGGAAATTATTATGGAATTTCACATCATTCCTCCCCTTTTTTCGTCCCTGTGCTCACTTTTTGCTTCCACTTCCTTTCTTCAGTACTGATTATATGATTTACCAAACCATCAAGTTTGATGCAGTAATCCAAATATCATATTTTTATATAGAATAAAACTTATTCTATGGTACTCCTAGTCCTAGAGTTGAAACATTTAAATAAGTAAAAATACAGAAATTCTGAAAAGAAAAAGTACCATCATCTTTCCTCAAAAACCCCTTGCTTATTTCTTCCCTGGGCAGTTTTGGGGAATCCAATTCTAAAAATTGTACACAAATTTGCTTTTCTCTTTTATCACGGTTTCTTGATTTGCACCTCCGTAGCCTTGAGCTGTAAGTTAAATTTATTAACCTTTGAATTGCCACTACTTATGCTGTCAAAAAAGGAAAGATATTAACTGCAAAATGCTAACTGAACTAACAGATATGAAACCTACCAGAAGAAGAATGTCTGTTGTCTTTGCTCCATTCCATCTGCAACAGTCTGCACATATTGACAAGAACTAATTAGAAAATAATATATTAATGGTTCTGTAAAACTTAAAGACAGAATCTGATGCTCATTACAGAACAAAAAAGAAAATGAAAAAACCCAAATAACTACAAGCCAAACAAAACAAGACCAATTCCAAGAGGTTAGCAGTGTAATAAACAGCTCAATGTGGTGCGTTAAAAAGGTAACTATGCAAGATAAATTAAGCATTAAAAGTTTAGAAGGTAAAATTCTTCATCCACATTGCTTATAGGCAGGGATATGGGAATTCTCATTGGAACCACAGTTTGACGCTTTATTGCTTAAATACAACTAAACGTCCAACTTAAAATGAAAAAACAGAAACCCATCCATAATAAATCCAGGATGAAGTAAGATTCTGACCTCAGATAAGAATCTATCAATTTTCACAGAGACATTCACTGCTTGGTATTCTTCACTCACCTACAAAATAGAAGTTCCTTGATTAATACTTCTAGAGCCATTCAATGCACAAAAAGTAAATGAATTATTACTACCAACCCAGAACTCGAAGTTAAATAGATCATGGGAAGAGCACAAATGGTATCGCAGACCCTGGAAAAAGAAGTAAAAATTATGAATTCTGAGTAACTAAGTGAATGAAATCTTATCTAAAACATCATCATTATAAATACACATGCATGAGATTTTTCAGTGCATCAAAAATTATTTTAACAAAATCAAAGTTATAAATATGCTTGCATGAGACTTTCTGTGAATACTTCACAGTTTTTCAAGGGAAAAAAATACTAATTTATATACGACAATAAAATTCAATTTATATATCAGCAAACTGTTTGCCAAGATGTCTATATTTTTGAAGATTTTCTACAAACTCATATTTTGGGGTCCTCTATTATTAGCCCCTTACAAAACTCAAATTTCATGATTATATGTTTAAACTTTGAAGTTAGAAATGAAATAATAAGAAAAGAAACAAAAAGATTAAGAACATATCCAAATAGAAAACCACCTTAAAACTGACACACACCATCAAGCAAAATGGACAAGAGAAATCTTCAGTGACTGCAGGTTAAAAATCATACACAATGGTCAGCAGCTAAATGCAAACAATTTTAATACACAAATGTTCAATGAAAACGCAGCATACATGCAACAAATGGCAAAATTAAAAATCAATAAGAGCTTGAAACTCGTTCTGTCATTTATTAACAAAATTCAGATGATAGGTGCTTTTCAAGTGCTGAAAGGAAGTTTTAAACAATAGGCTATTATTTAGATAACAGTCCATTGTTATCTTGTTTTCGTGTGCAGTTGCTGTTTACACTTCTACTTGCGGTAACTGGACTACATATATACATAGAAAGAGAGATTAATGATAAATCTGTCCACTCCGGGCGGAAAATTCATTTAAACATTGTTTACATGGTATTAGAGACCTAGTATACCCTCTCTTTGTTTTTCTCCTGTGTTGTTTTCCTATCTTCTTAGTTTTCTTTTCAAGTTTGAGGGTTACATTTTTTCATCCTACCATTTCTACTAAGTCTACCGATAAGTCATCTCCAGTACATTCTCTTCCCTCTTCCCCATCTTCTTCCTCTTATTCACAAACCATGTGTCCTCATCCCCCTTTCCAAGTTTCCAATATCAAGAGCTATGCAAACGAAATTCTGAACTTCACAAACTATCTTCTTTGGGAACCTATGTTCATCCCTGTCTCCACTGGCTATGCTGTGTACAACCATATTGATAGCTCCAAAGTCTGTCCACCAGCAACAATCCCCTGTTCTGATAGTCATCCCAAACCCAGTCCTGTTTATGTAGTTTGGAAACAGAGTGATTCTCTCATCTTATCCTGGATCCAAGCCACTACTATTTTTTTGATATTCTACACAATCTTCTTCAACCCATTGTTACATAGGATCTAATCATTGCTTGCATTTTATATGTAAAAGAAGCCAATAGTTTTATTAGGCACCTAGGATCTTTGTGCATAGGTCCTCATTTGTTTGTCAAGTTACCAATTTCAGCAAATTAGCTCCCAAGATCACTATACAACAGAATAAAAAACTTAGGCCATCATAGTCACTTCAATCTACTTGTTAACAGAATTTGAATTCAACCACTAGTTTACTCAGGTCAGAATAGCACTTCCATGCAACCAATAGTAATTTTATAAAGCAAAATTTGGCAAAGATACATCAAGGCATCAGTGCCTATGGATCCACCAATAGCAAGGGATGATGACCGGGACATTTGAATGATCTCCAGAAGGAAAACTTAATCAATGGGATCTTAAGCAGGGAGAAAAAAACAATTAAACTCATTCTTTCAATTCCAAATGACAAGACAAGACCAGTGCACATGGAGTGATTTATCTAATTTTCTGTAACCCCCATCTCACAGGAGACTCAACCTAAGATGTTTAGATTCTAATAAATACATGGAGAATTTATTCCAGCAAACAACTTTTAACACTCCAGGTAAAATGAATTCATCTAAGAGTCAAACTTGATAAAGATCACATAATGAACTAAAGTATTCAGAATGCTAACAAAGAAATTTGTGTTAAAAATATAACCATATAGTATGGTAATATAAATTGACGGCAATAAAAATATCAAGTCTTGAACAGAAACACAAGCCTTCTTGTGTGCATGAAAATTCCATGGACTTCAACAAAAAGATTTCCATGAACCAAGGAGTTTGAAATCATTATATAAATCACAAGTCCCACATTATCTGTTGCCAAAAGAGAATACATGATAAACTAACAAGAAGAGCAGTAACAAATCACAGTCAAGCATATACCACCCATCCAACTAAGCATAATTAATAGAACAACCAAGACAACTGCTACTCGGTATTGGGAACTATGAACCAAGTTAGTGACTGCAAAAAGTAGAAATTATACTCTTCAAAGAGCACCAAACCAAAAAAAGGGAAGGGGTGGGAAGAGAAAGAGAGAGAGAGAGAGAGTTATGATACCTTCAGTCTTTCGTAGTTTGTTGGTGTAATCCCTGTAGTTGAAAATAACAACTCCAGCTGCCAACCTGGAACAGCATATGCAGCCAAATGCATAAGCCATCAGGTAAGACACAGAAAAAAGATCACAGAGCAAGAAAGGTAAAATGCTAATCACATATATTTAGTCTCCATCTGAATTTGATGGGTAAATAAAGTTCTCATTACAAGAGGAAAAACAATGAACCAAGCTGATCCTTATCTCAACCACATGACAGGAACAAATGAGCTTCAGTGGCATTATAATGGCACATACAGAACTGATAATTGACAATGCAAGTAAGGCAGTAAGCTCATAATACCTCCTTTTCCGCACTTTTGGTTTCCTTCTGTAATGCAAACATCTTCGAAGAAATGAGGGCTAGAACACGAAAAAACACTTGGTCAGAAACAAAACAACTCTAAAATAGCAAAAACAAAACTCGGAAGAGAGAGAGAGAGAGTACATTATATTGAGCACGGCGGTGAAGGATATTGTAAAGCTCAACAGGCTTACAATATATTAGCAGACTTTCATCAGCTGCAATTGCTTGTTCTACACTCAAATGCACTCTACAATTCTGATGGCACATACTAATACTACTACTAATAATAATCGTCTCCTCTCCGGTTATAGATAATTCCTGTTTCACCGAATTAATTAATACCTTAATTACATTACAAATTCCTAAATTACAACACTCTCAAGTTACACCAACAAAACTTGTACCTAAGTCGAAGAGATTCGCCGCCGGAGAGACGACCGATCGAAAGCAACGACGGCGAGAGTTAGACGTTACGTTTGGTAACGGAAAACGAATCACACCTACGGATTGGGACCAGACCGCAGACCTAACTGTTGGTTATTATAGACTGCTTTTTAAATTGTTTTTTTTTTTTTTTTTTGGGAATTGACTTCGGTGACTTTGGGTAGTTAACATGGCCGTTACAACTACTTGCTCTACTTTATTGAAATGGTGGTGAAAAATAATGGGTCTGGACCACATGTGAATAAATGGGCCCGAACGGATCCAAGTCCTCTCTGTAAAAAGGCCTTAGTAGAGAAAAAGATTCTCAATTGATGACGCGTTTATTGAACTCACCTTCTATATAAATACTTAAAAAAACACATGGGCTGGTAATTCCTAAATACGTAAGTTGTTGTTGTTGATTAAGATAAATGGGTCCAGCTCAGGTGTTAATATATGGGTCCGATGATATCCAAATCCAGTTCTGAGGAAAGGCTAGAGCTAACAGGCGATTGATATTTGCAAAAATCTTTCATCCACAAAAACAGATTAATAGATTATAAATTTTTTAGCGGTGTAACTACCTCACCTCACCCACTAACATTTTAGCAATTGCCAAAACTCACTGTGGTTTTAATTTTTTTTTTTTTAAGATGGCACTGTAGTTTTTAATTCGGTCAAATATATGCATATAGTCTGAAGATCACGGTTGATATATAGTTTATTTCTTTTATATATATATGTTGAAATTGTTATATATTCAAACTTACAGAAAGTGCATGCTAGAGAAAGAAAAAATAAATCAAAGTAATTGTTCATATAAATGGACTTGGTATTCTGATTAAAAATAAATAAATGGACTCGGTAAATGAATTCCCTAGAGAAAAGGTATTTTCTTATTAATCAATTTTCATGAAGTTTTTCTCAAAATAAAATAAAATATATATATATGTTGACTTTAACAAGAAGAGCTAGTTAGGAAAATTTAAGATGGATAACTTTTTGTTTTCTTTTTTAAAAAAAAAAAAAAACAAGACAGTTTGCATATCAATATTAAATCAATTTTTTTAGAAGATTTTAAGTATATATTTTTAAAAAATTATCTTTAGAGATTGATCTCTGATGAGAACAAATATCATTAAATATTCTTGATAGAAAATAGAAAAACTATTAATATATATAATCACATATCCCCTTTAAATTGTTCAATGTGTTATACAATTTAGAGAAATGTGTGTGCAATGACCTAAACAAGGTTTTGGTTACTTAGTGATTCAACATGTTTGAAGAATGTTTCTGCACTTGGATTAATTTCCAGTCAATTACTTGACCATGTTTATCATCTTTGCGTTTCCTTGACCTCAGTACCAAATAAGATGGCTGAGTCCCAGTCTGAATATTTCATGTTTCCCTATCATGCACGTAAGTTGCTTGTTCTCATTAATCATGTCTATGGATCTGTGTGTTTAATACTATAAAGCATGAATCATGCTAGTTTATTCTGAAATAGATGTATGTATATATACTTTTATTTAAAAGAGTTAATTAAAAATCTAAAATACATATTTAAAAAAAAGCATCATTTTTTAAAAAACAATTTAATTTTTAAAATTAAAATATATTATTGATTGATTAATTCTTTAAAACGTGTTAAATATTTTCCGTCAAGACAAAAATAGGCTTGTAGATAAAAGCCTTTTCACCATTTACGTGTCTGTGCTGCAAAGTACAAATTTGTTACATTAGACAGAGACGAACCGTGTCGTTGAAACATTTGTTGACCAGGTGGAATTTGACATGACATGAAATAAACTTATCAATGTAATGCCAAACAATTAGAATATTTTGTTATTTTTGTTCTGATAATTAAATAAAATGTGTGCATTAAAATTAGTATACATCATGATTTCGTCATTGTTAATAATCTGAACCTTGTGCACAAAGAAACAATTTACTTGTTAAATTAAATATTGACCAGGATAATATATAACGCAAGTGCAAACGAAACCAACTGATTTCGTCAACCTTGATTTTGATATAATAAGCCTACTTTGATCAATAGTATATTACCATCAATCAAATGTCTGTCTGTCAATTCACACCTAGCTATGTGATTAATAGATAACAAATTATGTATTTTTTTTAATATAATCTTTTGAGTGCCTTACAGCTTGGTAAAGAAGTTCTTAGAATTCAAACAAGTGATCCCATTTTAATGAAAAACTTACGTATATAAATAGTAATATATATTGAAATTTGTGTAGGTCATATATATGCGACACTTTGTTTCAAAATCCCATTTGACTAACTTTATCTTTTATAAATTATTCCATTTGAAAGATGTGTACAGGCCTTGACTGATGAACTTCGTGTTGATGCGTGAAAAATGAAAGAATCATTTTCGTTTCTTCCATTCCACCACAGGTACAATTCTCTGATATGTTGGGCATAAGTTTGATTTTTGTAACAAAATTGATTATCCCTGGGATTTGTTAGTTTCGTTGATGGTGGAAATTCGTTTTTTGAGACCAAATTATTCAGAATTTTAGAATCAAATTTTGTATGCACGTGACTTGTGTTTATTTAACTTTCTCCTCGTTTGCGTATCCATCCAATTTCCTCGAAATTAAGGAAACCATTGCCGTTTATTGTTGATTGAAATTTTTTTTTTTTTTTTTTAATATGATAATGGGAGAGAGTAGACTTGAACCCAATACTTAGCAGTCTTTTGTGATATACACAATCATCCAAATAAAGTTTAAAGTGTATAAATTGTTAGCTGACTTGCAGCAAACCGAATGAAAAAAACAATATTACCGTATGTATTAGAGTCGAATCAGGTTAGTGGATTTAGATTTGGATATTTTAGATCATAGATAAATTGGGTTATCAAATTTTTAAATAATATTATTTTAATTTTTAAATTTTATTGTATATTTTAATAATTTAAATTGACTCAAATTAAAATTAGAAAGGTCCGGCTAATTTTAAATTAATTAATATGTCAATTCAAAGTCAAATTGGATTTGATTCTTAAATATATGATTTTGGGTATTCTTTAATTTTATATTAAGTTGAAAATAAATTTTCAAATTAGATAAAAAAAATTGATACTTATAATTAAAAGTCCCTATTTTTTGGTTGTAAAAATCATATAACTTGAAAGTTCGAAATTGCATATGAGGTCTAAGAATAGTTTTTATATCCATGCTACCAAGAGAAATTCTTGAATAGTCTTGATCAAGACGTAAATATACAAATTATTTATTAAAATTACATTATATATTAAATTCACGAGTATTATCTTTTAATTTAAAAATTATCACATATTTTTAAATTAAAAATTTAGATACATCAAATTGATGGGATTTCAACTCTAATCTTTTATATTAAGAGGAACATTGGATATTTCACCATAAACTACTATACATTAAAATATAAAGTTAATTATTTTAAACTCTTGTCGTTTATCATATTTAATTAAGTTATTCATCATTTTTCAATATTATATTAAATTATCTTTCATATTTTGCTTTATTATAGTAAAAAGCATCACTATTAAATTCATATGAACACCATAAAAAAATTTTAGTGTAATAGGAAAAATATAATAAATGACTTAATATAATATTTTAAAAATAAAGGATAATGTGATTAAATATGACAAACATTAAGGGATTCAAAGTAACTAACTTAATAAAATATAAAACTCACCTTTGACTATATTTTTTTACTAACAAAAAAATGACATTTTTTAAATTGAATGACTTTTTAGTGTAATACGACAAATGCGTGAATAACTCAGTATAATATTGAAAAGTAAGAAAATGAAAGACGATTTAATTAAATATTATAAATGTCAAGAGGTTTAAAATAATTAACCCTAAAATATATCTAGATCTGAATAATTAACTTTGAAATTAATATTTCAATTTTGACTTAGTATAGGTTCAAAAATTTCATCACTATAAAGAAATAAAGCAATTTTCAGAAACTAATTCAATTCACAAATGAGTTTTTCTTTTTCTTTTTCTTTTTCTTTCTTTTTTTTTTTTTTGGGGGGGGGGGGTGTAATTTTCTAGTTTCAGTATGAATGGTGTGCCTTTTATCAAATCAAAGTCATTAAATCTAATATAATGTGAAGAACCAAATCTCAATTCCACTATCTTTTTTATACTTATTTACTATATATGATATAATTCAAATTCTAGCCATGCTGCTAAATATATAAGCAATGTCAACTATATGATTCAGCATTATATTCTTTGACATTGATGATCACATGTCGGATTGGTCAACACAGTAGACAAATTTCTCTCTTTCTCAGTTACTTGGTTGGAGCAATGATGTACATATAATAAGTGGCAAAGTCAATTAATATTTGGCTGTCCTGCTTTTGTCATTTGTTCACAGCAAGTTATTATGGACGTGGTTAGAAAACAAGCACGCTGAGGATTTTTCTTGCTGACTCAAAATCAACAACCCACTGGGTCATTTGGTAGCTTGCTAGCCTTGTCCATCAAGATTTTAATTCTAGAGTTAATTAGACTACAAGGAAGCATTTCCTTCCTTAGCATAACCATTGATCATCAAAAAATTAGCATGGAGTATTAGACTTGCATAATTTGAATGTCGAACCAGTGTATTATTCATCATACAATGGTGAAGAAAAGTTAACCACCTTGAAATATTAAGATAAAGTTTGATTTGGTGTATTGTTATGTGGAAAAACTCCTAATTAACCGCTTCAAATTTTAGGATTAAGCTTGAACTTTTAATAATGATAACACTATTTTAAATTATTTTATTTTATTTCGTAAATCTCATTTTATCTAAATTATTAAATTTGATATGGACAAATTTACTTTAATTAATTTATAAGTAATAAAAAAGTTTTAAATCAATCAAAATAATTATATATTTTAAATTTTGATTAAAATAGTGTTATTGGTGGAAATTTAATCACTAAAAATCAATATTTTTTAAATTAGATTTGATGACTAAATCAATCAATTAACTGATTTTCAGTTTGGTTGATTTGACCAGTTTAATAAATTATTTTATAAATTATATATAATACTTTAAAATTTAAAAATATAATATAATAAAATAATAACATAATTTCTAGACCTATTTTAATATTTAAATTTAGAATAAAATCATGGAATTTTAAAATTATTTTATAAAACAACATAATTTTAGATTACATCGGTTTGATCTAATTTCGTTTTTATCGATTTTTTCAGTTTTAACTAATTTTTCGACTTTGAACTAACAAATTTTTGAGCCCTAATTAAATTAAATCGCTTATTAATTTCTAATTTTACTATCTTGATTAATTAATCTAATTCTATTTTAAAATATTGTTAAAAAATGATTACTAAGCACAGAAAGTCAAGAAGGATGCAGTGTATCATTAAAGAGCTAGAAATTCCTTATCATTGTAATGCTCTAAATAAAATCGTCACCGTAAAAATGTACTATACTAAGAAATTTATTGTGATGAAAAATTCTTGCCGTGTGTATATATATGTCAATATTTAATAAAAATTTCAGAATAAATTTTATTATGCCTAAAAATTTTATTTTATTGCCCCTATTTTTGCATTAAATATAGATAAAAATAATATCATTATAATTATTAATAGATTAGGCAAAAAAGCAGGCAAAATACATTTTGAAACCTTTAAATTTTATATGTTTATGCTATTGAGGTCATATATTTTAATTCGTAGATACTATAACCTCTTAAATTTTTATTATATTATAAATTTATTAACAAAAATAATAAGAAATTCACAAACAACATTTTAAAATTATGTAAATAAATTTTTATGACTTTAAATTTTAATTTTATATATTATGTAATATTTTTAAAAATAATATAATTTTTAACAATTTTAAGTTTTGTCATTAATAAATTTTTTATTAATTGACTTTATTACCTTATAAATTGCTAATATAATAAAAAACAAAAATATAAAAACTTATTTTCTATTTTTTTGAATGATATTGTGTAGTTAGATATTTTCAAGGTTGGTTAGAGCTCATTTCATACACATAACCATGATATGAGTGTAATAAATTCAGAAATTTCGAGTCGGCGACCATGGACAATGTCTCTCACGATGACGACCATATTTACAGTTGGATGTAATGCTGGTCAACTGCTATGCACATAGAAACGAGGTTTCCTCCATCCGATACATGAAAAGGAAATCAGAAATCTTTATGAGAATTAATTACTACCTGCATGGCTCATGCTCTTGTATACTAATCCAATCCACCGGGTTTAATGGGTTAATTTTAAAGATTGACTTATGATTAAGATGGAAATTTGCTAACCTTACATCCTACAAACGATTCAATATCACTACAAAAAAAAAAACACACACATTTTATGTTCATAGTTTCTTTTAGGGTGGCATGCATATATAAATATGATACCTTTAGACGTGGCTAACGGGTTGAGCAAAATGTATTTAAATTGGGTGTATATTCGGTTCAATGTTTGTTTATTTGCATTCGGTGATTGAATATTCAAACGCTGAGAAAAGTGTTTGTTAGGTATTAATAATCAACATTTCAATTTTAAAATTAATATTTTGAATTAGATATTAATAATCAACATTTCAATTTTAAAATTAATATTTCTAATATTTGAATATAAAAGTCGAAATTTAGATTTTTTCTTCAGTAATAATCTTATATTTTCATTATTTTCTATCATACAAATTAGTATTTTATAAAAAAATAATTAAAATATAAAAATAATTTTCTTTATTATTTTATATTATAGTCACATATCACACATTTAAATGCTAAATTACTAAATATTTTAAATTTATTAATCATTTATAGTTAAATGTTGATCACCACTAATTGCTCCAGCTAAATCAAACAAATTGAGTCATTTTGAGTAACAAATAAGTTGAATTGAATTATTAAGCAATTGTTT